>JABCRI010000983.1:0-38504 GCA_015143295.1 Tetracentron sinense
TGGGGTATTTATATTATTTACTATCCTCATGGGTATTATATTAATTACTTTCTCATATGATGAAGACATAAAGTTCCATAGGTAACATTGTAGGAAAATCATGCAAAGGTTGCAAGGAGATATGATTTTCCGGTTCCTTGTAAACCTAATATTGTTCGAAGCCTCTAGAGTACTGGTTGGGTGCCGTACTTTATCATGGCTTGCACATATGTAGTTCTATGAGATAGTGTGATGAATCTCATTCACAGAGAGTGGTGACTCTTGACTAACATGTGAGTATATGTAGCAAGTACATAATACTAAACGGGGTCACTAGTGGATACCCTATGGAATACACTGTCAGATTGTATTAGGGTTATCCATTTGACAAATTGTCCTTAGACCTGAGAGGTTAACATCTTCTCAGACATCTGTCTATATGGCTTTGATGTGCCAATCGCCAATGTCCAATACACAGGACTAACTCCGGTACGTTGGGTCATGTACACAATGTTTGGAGAAGTGTGTAAACACTCAATAAGGAATCCACAACTCCTTAATTGGAGATAATGATATCAAGGTGATACTTGTTGAACTGAACTGTTAAATCCAGTATTGGTGCTTTTCGGTAAAATGGTTTTTATCGAAGTTGATATTTTTAATATGGAAAAGTATATATAAATATATATGTTAGTTATTTTCTAATGTTTCTTCAAAAGTGTTTTGGAGGTTCAGTTCAATGAAAAGTAATCATGAGAAAGAGTTCTATTCATAAGCTAGGGACTAAGACAGTGGAATTGTTCCAATCCCAGAAGCTTACAAGTGATATCGGAATGTGGAATGATTTATTTGTAAATATATTGTGAGATGGTACTTACAAGCAATTCTCTAATTTCTGGAGGTTAATTACATTGTGTTAATGGACATTAATTGTGATTGGTGGAAGTCCAGAGATATAGATAAAATTCTATAATCCTAATGGAGTGTAGGAAAGGTGTTTCCTAGTAACAATGCTTTAACCAAAAAGGTTAAATACTCGGTCCCACAACTGGAAATAGGAGATCCCTTTAGATCCCACACACAAGGACCTTCTTAAAGTATTTAATTTAATTCATAATTAAATTAATTAATTTCTCTAAGTAATCACTATATGGTATAGTGAAGCTCTAAAAGGTGGAATCACATTGGATGTAAAAAACCAAATGGGTAGGACTCATTGGGGAATTATTATAAAAGAATAATTAAAGTGACCTAATAGGGTTTGGAACCCTAGGGGCGTGTGGAGTGGGGCCCACCTAGGGTGGGATGCCCACTTCATAGAGGTATTAATAATAATAATTGTTATTATTATTTTATTAGTATCTAATAGTTAATATTCTTATTGGATAAGGTTAGTTAGTTAGTTATAGTTAATTACTAATTAAAGATTCCTTGTTAGACAAGGAGTCTATTAGTTTCTTGCTAATCAAGGAATCCTAACTAGATTAGGATAAGGATAAGATTAGTGGGACACTAATGGATAAGGTTAGTTTCTATTAATGATTAATCCTAGTTAATTAGGAGAAATCAAGAATAGAAAGAATTGAGGAATCCTTATTGGATAAAGATTAGGAGTCTTGAGTTGCAAGCAACCCAAACTCTCCTACATAAAGAAATGAACATCCAAGGTTTGTGACACAATTAAGTTTCCAGAATTTTTGGAATCTCACTCCCCTCTCCTCATAACCTCATGCCCCTCTCTCTCTCTTCCCTAGAGTGTACGGTCACCCCTCTCCCCTTTCTTCTCTTGTGTGTTTTAAGTTTTGAATAATCAAGAAGAAGAAGATCAAGGATCTTGATCATCAAGAAAGGTTCTTTATAATAAAGATTGGATCTTTATTTCAAGAGTCTAAAGCTGGAAATTTGGAAGGGCCATTAGCTTCCATTAGAGAAAGCTTTAAAGGAAAAAGAAGGTTCGTGTGAATCGACAGGAGACTTGACACTTGTAAAGTTTGCGAGTGCTATTCTTATGTAGATTTGACTTAACAATTTCAAAGTCGCAAAGGTGAATGTTATCCTAACCTTCATTGAATAAAATCAATTAGAATTTTAGTCAGATCTTGGGATTCGATGTATGCCTCCCAAGAACTGTGTTTCTAAAATTAAAAAGAGGCATACCTTCAGTGGTATCAGAGCCTTGGCTATGCTTCTCTTTGATTTTAGGGTATAATCAAATTTTAATTATATCAAGAATGTCTCTCCTATGAATTTTGGTTACCCTAATGAATCAATCTTCTAGATTCTTGATTATTGGATAATCATTTATTAGGGATAAGGGATCCCTCTAGTTATTGAGGGAGAGATCAAGCCCTTAGAATTAGTGTGATACTAATTTTGGTTTTGGATTTTTTCAAAACATCTTTTCATAAGGGATAGGTACTTAGAGATATCTAAACTTGATTATAGCCTTTAAGGATTTAGAGATCCTTTTAGAATATTAAATTAAATTGTTTAATTTATTCTTGTGAGCCCAGGGCAAGTTTTCCCTTTGATTTAGACCACTTGGATACCCATTGATATTTTGGCTAGCATATATAGATGAGATTTTATTTATTAAATGTTAATTAATAAATGTCATGGTGTTAGACACCCTTCCTTAAGCATTCTTGGAGATTAAAGCTTATTTCGATTAAAATTGATTCATGGATTTTTGGATTTGTATTTGATCAGAAGAATCGATACAGTTTCGGTATTTCGGCCATAACTTTGTGACCGTAAGTCTGATTTAGATCCGTTAGTACATCGTTTCGAAGAGGCTTTCGGCCATAACTAGGAAGAAGGCATGCTCCCAAATCCGTTAGTATATCGTTTCGGCCATAACTAGGAAGAAGCATCCTAGTTAAAATTGATTCTCATTAAAGCGGGAAAAGAAGTTTTCTAAATTAATTTTCCAAGAGGCTTTCAAATTTTTCCTTATTTCCATTATTTGATTTGGGAGCATGAGATGCTATTAAATCGTTTAATGGGCTATCAATTAATTAAATAGTTTAATTATTTGATTCGAGAGCAAGGGCTGAGATTTAATTAAATTGTTTAATTATCTGCTTCGAGTCCACGGGCTATCATTTAATTAAATGTTAATTATGATATCCTTTATGGTTCCCTAAAAAGTTTATGGGAATAATATCATAATTATTGTAGTTGATTTGGATCAATTACATGTGCTCAGTATTACCAGCTACATAGTATTTATAAGTTTTTATTTGATTATTAGTTAATCAAGTAATTACATAAATGCCATTGGTTGAGATACACAGTTTTATCTCAAGTGAATTTTAATTGATAGAGATCAATTATTTTATGGACATTTAATACTATTGTTTAGAGTATTATTTTATTTAATTGTTAAATCAAATAATCCCTAAAGCAGTTGGCCATTATGGAAAATTTTGAATTCGCCTATTATTGATTTTGAATTTATTTTTGGAATCAATATAAGGTGATATTAAAAAATTAGCAATTTGCTGATTTTTATTTTGGTCTTTTAATAGTTATTAGATCAAAATAATATTGAAGGGATTAGATCCCTAGCCTAGCCGAAAATTGTTTTCTTTTAATGATGATCTAAAAATCCTAAGAATTCATTCTAGTCATGCTTGCTTTCTTTGCTCTAGGGTTTTTCTATTAAATGTTAATAGAGGCCTTAACCATATGGAAAAGAGTTTCCCTCAGGTTAGCAAAACCCTTGTTGAGGTTATGGACTTTCTAAGTAATTTGTCATGCCATGTTATTATTCATAGTTGATGAATTGTTAATATATATTCTTGTTGAATGGTGGATGGGTTCCATAATCATGCCTTCTTCTCTCTCTATTCTCTTCTCTTTCTTCATATGAGTTGTACTCCCCTTGAACACCCTATTTTGGGTGGTTTCTCAAGGTTTCTTATTTTGAATATGATGTAATCTTAGTATTAGGAGTTGCTGGTTTTTCTCTACAGAGAAATCATATTGAAGATCGAAGATGATGGTGATCGCATGGAGAATAAATCTTAGAATGCGTTCTACAAGATTAGTTGTAGGATTTCTAAGATAGCATGATCATGTGGACCAATTGTGCGGCTATATTATGTATTTCATGTGATGATTTGTTATAGCTTTTAGTTGCTTAGAAAAGTCCATAACCCTTGTGATAATGTGATTATCGTTTTTTGTGCAAATTTTGGATAATTGGATCAAACCCCACAATATGTGTCTTGTTGAAACATACAAAGTTTGTGTTTAAATAAAACACATTATTATAACCCTTTTGGACGTGATGCATGTAGTCCATGTTGAAATTTTTACGTGGAATATGTTACTTGCATGATTATAAGATAATTGTGCCTTAATTGGCATAGATATAAGCTAACAATATGCACGATTATGGGAAGTGAACTTATAGACCCTAGTAGAGGTTTTAGAGAGTTGTTTAAAGACTCCTATAATTTCTTTTAGACTTAGGGTTGGTGAACCCTAATGTGCTGAAAATTAATTCGTAGAATTAAAGAGTAATATAGTCCATTTTGACTTATGGGCTTTAGTGATGCACATGGACACTTTATAATTGTTATTTTGGGCCCATGGTGCTTGGTATGACCAATGGTCCATCATATGGATGTATGAACCATTTAAAGCCCACTGATGTTAAAAATGACCTTTGTACCCTTGGATTAGATCCATTAAGATTTCTGGGGCCAGTGGGAGTTCATTGGAATTAGTTTGATCTAATTAAAACGAAATTTGATTTATTATCATGTGATGATTTTGTATATTGTTATATACATGTGATACAATGATAATATATTGTGAATGTTTTTGATATATGCATTAGATGTATAATATGTTCATATTATTCTGTTTTCCCTCAAGAAAAATATTAAGTGAATTCAATGGGCTAATCTATCCTACGGGATAATATTGCCCTATGACCTTCCATTATCAATAAGATTAAGAATTAATTATCCTGAGTCTTGTCTTGCCAAAAGGTATTGAAATAATTCAGTCTAAGTTAAACTCCTAGAGCCTTATTTCTATAGTAAATAGGTTTGTGTATGGCCTGATAGGGAGTGTCAACTAACATGGGGGCACAGCCCTACTTGATCATATGACGAACCAGAATGATGGGTTTCACTTAACCAAGGAACATGGCGGCTGAAACAGTGACAATCATGTTGTCCTTGGAGGTCGCAAGAAAATTGAGAATCACTGATTTACATAAGGAGTTATGCATGAGATGCTCAATGATGGATAGTTACTATCCACCTTGTAGTGCATGTGTGGTACAATCCTAAAATGGAAGATTGCATGTGTATTATAAGGCACCCAATGCTAATCAGAAATATGAAGTAACATATTTCCTAATTTTATAGATTGAGGGGTCTATGAAATTTGATTGAATGATAGGCAATATCATCAAAGATTGAAAGCCCTGATCTAATGATATTATAATGTGTGAAATATTATGATGAATATTTTATTGTCATGTCATTCTATAACGACCTTATCAAGACTTTAATGAGAATCTCTTGACCAATTCAAAGTGTTTGGAATGGAAAAGGAATCTCAAGTTTGTGCTTACTATCTAAAGAATTATCCAAGTTCTTACTACTAATGGTAAATGTCATTTGAGATGTTTACAGAATACAATAGGGCTGCTAGGCAGCTTACTATATAAAAGGACAAGTGGACACCAAGTTGACTAGGGAAACCCAGTCACAAAGAATATGATAGAGATCATTGGAATCATAAATCTCAATTCTTGGTGCTGAGATAAATTTATGGGGTGAGAAGATATGATTCTCGATGAACTCCCAGAGTCCTTTAATATGGTTATGTTGAACAAATAGGAAATCAGATTGTCTGAAATCCCACATGTTGCATATGGCTAAGAATCTTTGAAGAGTTCAATGCTACTTGCAAAGATGTTCAAAAGAATTGAATTTTCCAAATCCCGAGCATTTATGCAAATGAAAGAAATCCAAGATTTTCCATTGGAAAGATATTCTAGTAGTATGGACAAAGGCTCTTCTGAGAAGAAAGGAAAGTATAAGGATTGTGCTTCATAGTGAAGCAATTGGTCATTCGATACAGGACAAACCTTTGGAAGGATTGTCCAGCTTGTATACTCATCAAGTCCAACTTAATTGTTGGAACCTCCAGCTCCTAATGCTTGGTATGATCTTGCATAAGTGCAATAGTTGCATGTTTGTACAGGAGAATGAGAAATCTAAGAAGATAAGACTTCTACTTTGGGAATGGGACAAAAGTTGGATGATCATAATTATATGAATCTTCCATTAAAAGATAGCTAACTTTATTTCACTTTCTTTGAAAAGTTCAAGGAATTCCGCATTGAAATAAAGAAACAGCTAGGTAAGTCTTTCATGATTGAGAAGAGTACCTCTTAATAGAAATTTCATAATTTACTCTCATTACATCTTGTCTCAGATAATTCTCATAACAAACCATAGCATGATGGTGTTGTTAAATCGAATTATATTGGATATGATTTGATGAAAGATGAGCTTGGGATTCGCATTAGAGACATTTAGTCTCTATTTTTGGATAACAAAAGATATTTGTAAATAGGAATACAAGTTTCCTAGTAGAGAAACCGAATCTAGGAATTGTTCTACAAGCGGAAGCCCAATAGACCAATAACTATGAGAATTGATAGAGATCAACTCTCTACTCTCACTATACCTAAATAGTACACTAGAACCCACAGGTCCCAGAATCTGTAGATGGAATAACTTTAATTTTGATGAAGTAATCAAACTGTTTGATTTTCATCTAAGAATAAAAGTATCATTTGTGTGCAAATTGGTTAGTGGGAGCATAATTACTTTTCTGGCTCTATGCAAAGATAATATTCTTTTCATTGTGAATGAAGTATGAATATTATTCTTCTCTTAGATTTGATCTAACAATTTTGCAATGAAGGACAAAAACTTTGACATCATGTTTTCTTAGTCCTAAATGGTTTAGAGACAAAAGGAAAATGATATTGTTATTCTCTCAATAACAATCATGTTTTCGTGCAAGTAAGATTTCAAGAAAAGAGTTTCTACCTTTATGGAATGGAATCTGTTTCTCTTAGATATTTGATATCATGAGAAAGTATACTTGTACTAGACCGGATATTTATCACATGTTGATGTGATAAGATATTGGTCAGATTAGTCCAAATCATTGCATAAAGCACAAAGCATGTTAACTTCTGAAAATGACTGTTGGACAGTATCATTTTTGTTTAGTCTCTTAAGACAGTGGTTTTTGATAATAAATTTGCAAGAGTTGTAAGTGTTATTGCATCATTACAATAGTTGTGGTAAAGAAGACATGACAGACCCATACATATTAAGTTATGTCTCAATTGGTGTTTGAGAAACATCACTGAGAAGATGGGTATTACATCTAATTGGCTTAGAGTGCAAGTGGGAGATTGTTGGACATATATGCCCTCGAAAGCCAATAAAAGGTTTTTCTATGTTAATTAGATAAGCATCATTATTCACACAACCAACTATAATGGGTATTTATATTAATTACTATCTCATATGATGAAGACATAAAGTTCCATAGGTAACATTGTAGGAAAATCATGCAAAGGTTGCAAGGAGATGATTGTAGCACCCCGGACTTTTTCATCCTTAATGAATAGCACCTTCGTAGCTAATTGGCCATTTTTGTAGTCTAACTAATAAGTAAGGGAGAAATCGAAAATTCCGAAACGTTAGAAATGTGCGTTTTCGAAAGACGAACCCAACGCAAGTTGAATCGTCGAAATCCGACGAGCGAGTCAAAAGATATGGTCAAAACAGTCCAGACATACAGAGAACCGATCGCTCGGTCCAGTCAGCGATCGATCGATCCATAACCGATCGATCGGTAGCTATCGCGCGGTCAGAAATTGTGTATGGGGAAATTTTCCAGAGAGTGAGTTTTTGACCGGTCGATCGGTCATAAACACCGATCGCTCGGTAGGCAACCGATCGATCGGTCATAACCACCGATCGCTCGGTCCGCGCGTTTTGCAGAATTTTCACTAAGGGCATTTTCGGCATTCGGGTGTTATACCCTTTCTTATATAGGATTACCCGAGCCTTTAGGGCTCATTCTCAACCCTTAGAAGATTTGGGAGATTAGAGAGAAAGGAGAAGGTTTTCCAAAACCTAGGTTTCCATTTTGGAGAGAAATCAAAGGGTTTTGAAACCCTAGATCAACCTCAAGCTCGATTTCTTCAAGATTTCGGTTCAAGCATTCGTGGAGCTCGTGTGGGGCACTCTCCTCAAGCTAGGGCAGCAACTCACGTGCGTTTGGTGGAGGATTTCTTCCCCCATTTGTCAAGGTCGGTACTTTTCACTACCCTCCTAGTTATAGCCTCTCATTTCCTTATTCCTTCTTGTTTTCCTTCATATATATATATATATATATATTATGAGATGGGTGGTATGTATGGTAAATGGAGATGGATGTTGGCGAATGGATGCCGTGTGGATGATGTAATGAATGAATGGGGAAGGGCATTGTACTAATAATAAACATACAAGTGTGATGTGAGTATAACCCACCTAGAAAAGCATGTTGTAGGGTTAATAAATAATGAATGTACCATGTTTGATGAAATGCCAAGGTGAATAAAATGAATGATAAATTAAGAAAATGCATGTTTAAGGTTTATGGAAATTGCTAGGGTTATGATAGTGTGATTGTTCGCTTTCCCTAAATGATATCAATATTAAATTGCCCAAATCATTGATGTTATGTGTTATGAATTACTCAAATGCCATATTTAATTCCAAATGCAAGTATGCACACGACCTCACGAGCACGCATACATTACATGATTTACCGAGGTTTCAAGAATGGGGTTTAGAGGTGGGGCATATCGTACGATATGTTTTACCTCGCTTTTGGCAAGGACAAGACAATCATGCATTTTCATAAGAAGGGTCTCCCTTCCCTCGCAAGTGCATACATAACATAAGAAGGGCCTCCCTTCCCTCGCAAGTACATCTCACAAGAACATCTCACAAGTGAAAGGATATGACATGAGCATTTAGGAAGAAGGGTCTCCCTTCCCTCACAAGTAGTTTACTTTTCCAAGCATGATACAAGTATGACATGGCACGGCATGACATGACATGAGCATTTAGGAAGAAGGGTCTCCCTTCCCTCTCAAGTAGTTTACTTTTTCAAGCAAGCATGACAAGACATGGCATGACATGCATGATACGATAAGATAAGACAAACATGACAAGTTTTCAAGCAAGGAAATGGTGTTTTCAGTCAAGTCAAGTGCACGGTGTTTTCAAGGGTTTTATCGGCTTTTATGAATTCAAGCATGATTATATACTCCTTTACTTTATTGTCATGATATGAATTATTCCTGCTTTATATGCTATGAATTGTTTCCTTCTAACTTATAAGAATTATTCCTGCTTTATGTATGCTATCTGTACGCTATGACTGTTGGTTAGTGCTTAGTACCCGCTGAGTATTCCATGCTCAGCCGTACTTCTTATGTCGGCAGGTGATGGCGGAGCAGCTGCTCCATTTGATATCTGTGCTCCGAGCCCTTGGGTGGAGGAGGAGTACGTCGAGGAGCCTTTGGAGGAACCTCCCGTAGAGGGTTACCATTAGGTGGTTGTAGATTCTGAGTGAATAGCTGTGGGTGAGATGAGAGATATACTTTCATGTATTTTGGCGGGTCTGTCCGCACTTTCTTTTGGTTACTTTTTGTATAACTTGGATTTGCGCATGTATATTCATAGAGGTTTGGTTAGACTTCCGCTGTGTTTTATAGTTATGTTTCCGCTATATTGTCCTCTATGGTATATGCTCTGTGGGTTTTGCAGGTTGATTGTCAAGCAAGTCATGATTAGTCGTCCAAAGTTCACTCTAACTCCTAGGGTGGGTTTTGGGGCGCGACAGAAGTGGTATCAGAGCTTAGGCTTTAGGTCTTTAGGGTCACTTAGAATCTTATACCACGGCTTGACAAGAGCATATGTTAGGAAACAAGTTAGGAAGGAAGTGAGTCGGGAGCGGAAACAAGTTAGGAAGGAAGTGAGTCGGGAGCGAGTCTGGTTCCAAGTGTAAGACTAAACTTTAGTCTTAGTCAAAATGGTTGTTTCAACCAAGTACGGGTCCTAGGTACGCTAGAACACTGAAGTATAAGTATAATGTGATGAATACTCTGATGACTTGATGTGATGTATATTAGTATTATACAACTAATACCAATTTCAAAATGGTTGTTTCAACCAAGTACGGGTCCTAGGTACGCTAGAACACTGAAGTATAAGTATAATGTGATGAATACTCTGATGACTTGATGTGATGTATATTAGTATTATACAACTAATACCAATTGAATTATTGTGAAATGACATTGAAATAAACTGTGGTTTCAAGTTAGACTCATGTGGTGTTATTATTCTCAGGACTTTAGTCATGAGACGGAACACACGGGGTCGTGGACCACATACCAGAGCTTCCTCTTCTTCACGGGATGAGGATGAGCAGCCGGACCTCTCTCAGGTCTTAGGCTCTATTGCTGAGACACTTGCCATCCTGGCGGCTCGGCAAACTATACCGGCATCAGCGGCACCTACTCCACCGCCCGCAGCTCCGGTACATCGTACAGCTGGAGTTGAGGCATTCATGAGATTGAGGCCCCCATCCTTCCACGGGAGTGTGGACCCTCTTACTGCGGAGGCTTGGATCCTCCAGGTTGAGAAGATATTTGCGGTGCTCTCTCCTACAGAGGAAGAGAAAGTGGCATGGGCAATTTTTATGCTAGAGGGCGAAGCCCACCATTGGTGGTTGTCCGCATTGAGGACACGGGACTTGACCATGCAAGGTCAACCGTGGACTTGGGAGGAGTTCAAGGATACTTTTTACAAGAAGTATTTTCCGATCGGTGCACGGGAAAAGAAAGAGAGAGAATTCATCAACCTTGAGCAAGGTTCGATGTCTGTGGCCGCTTATGAGGCCAAGTTCTCAGAATTGTCGAGATTCGCGCCTCATATGGTTGCTACTGAGGCAATGAAGGCGAGAAGATTTGAGCAAGGGCTCAAGGATGTTATTATGGAGAAGGTTTCCGTTTTCAGGCATGTTACCTACCCTGAAGTGGTAGACAAGGCCTTATTGGTCGAGGCCAATTCTGAAGCGGTGTCTAAGAAGAGAGAGTTGGCGAGAGGCCAAGCCAATAGTTCAGCACCTCCAGAGAGGCGGGCCCGGACTGGTCCTTATCAGTATACATGGCCGGCACCACAGATGAGGCCGACTTATGCGCCTCCAGCACCCCGGCAGTACGTGCCACAGGCACCTCGACCTCAGGCTCTTCCGGCCCCACGGCCAGTTACCCCTCAGGCAGCGAGGTATACACCACCTCCGGTCCCTCCAGCCTACACATATGAGGTCTGCACTTCATGCGGCAAAAGGCATCCGGCAGGAGATTGCCGAAGAGCATCTGGTGGATGTTATCATTGCGGTCGCCAGGGCCACATGATCAGGGATTGCCCTAGCCGGCATTTACCAGGCCAGTCTCAAGATAGTAGGCCCCCGACACGCCCAGCAGGATCATATCAGGCGTCATCTCAGACTACCCGGTCTACACCTCAGTCTCGCCAGGCGAACCAGGGGCGTGTATTTGCTTTGACAGAGGGTGATGCACTTGCATCTGATGATGTGGTGCAAGGTACGCGTTTGGAATTATTTTGTTATTCATGATTGATATGTTGCGTTTTATTCCTTGTGTACATACTTGGTATGATATATATATATACCTATGTGTATACTCTGATGATGCATGGATTAACTCCACTAGTTAAAAATTTCAGGAACCCTACTAGTCAATGAGTATTTGGCTCGAGTATTGATTGATACCGGGTCTACTCATTCGTTTGTCTCGCCAAGGTTTTTAGAAGGTTTTTCTGCAGGGCCAAGTCAGCTAGAACCGGAGTTAGCCATTTCGACTCCTCTCGGCAAAACAGTATTGGCAGATAAAGTGTATAGAAATAGTGTGGTCCAAGTTGGAAGCCACGAGTTGGCGGTTGATCTCATCGTCCTTGGATTCCAAGACTTTGATGTTATATTGGGAATGGATTGGTTAGCAGCACATCATGGGCATGTAGCTTGCTTTGAGAAAATGGTACTCTTCAAGCCAGTAGAAGGAAAACCATTCCACTTTCGCGGGTTGAAAAGCAGATCTATTGCTCGTTTTGCGGCGTTGGGCGTAGCTAACCCCGAGGCAAAGGACTCATCAACTATTCCGGTTGTGAGTGAGTTCCTGGATGTATTTCCAGAGGAGTTGCCAGGATTGCCTCCAGACAGGGAGATTGAGTTTATGATCGAGCTTGCACCAGGCACAGCTCCTGTTTGCAGGGCTCCGTATAGAATGGCCCCTATTGAACTCAAAGAGTTAAAGGCTCAGTTGGAAGAATTACAAAGCCTTGGCTTCATTCGACCAAGTGTCTCACCGTGGGGTGCCCCAGTGTTGTTTGTCAAGAAGAAAGATGGTTCGATGCGGATGTGTGTCGATTACCGGCAATTGAACAAAGTCACTATAAAGAATAGGTATCCATTGCCTAGGATTGACGACTTGTTCGATCAGTTGAAGGGAGCAAGATTTTTCTCAAAGATAGATCTTCGATCGGGTTATCACCAGTTGAAGATTAAGGTGGAAGATGTTCCCAAAACTGCTTTCAGGACTCGATATGGGCACTATGAGTTCTTGGTGATGCCTTTTGGTCTCACGAACGCGCCGGCAGCCTTTATGGATTTGATGAACCGGGTGTTCCGACCATACCTAGATCGGTGCGTGATTGTATTTGTTGATGACATTTTGGTCTATTCCCAGACACGGGAAGATCACATACGCGACCTTCGCCTCGCATTGGAAATGTTAAGAGAGCACAAGCTATACGCCAAAATTAACAAGTGTGAGTTTTGGTTGGAAGAGGTGGCATTCCTAGGCCACGTTGTTTCCGCGGAAGGCATCTCCGTTGATCCGAAGAAGATAGAAGCTGTTATGAGTTGGGCGAGGCCCAAGAGTGTTACTGAGATACGCAGCTTTCTTGGGCTGGCAGGCTACTACAGGAGATTCGTAGAGGGTTTCTCTAGCCTTGCAGCACCGCTTACTCACCTGACACGGAAGAATGCGCAGTTTGTTTGGAGCGACAAGTGTGAGATCAGTTTCACGGAACTGAAGAAGAGGCTTACTACAGCTCCTGTCCTTACAGTGCCATCCGGACCTCTTGGGTATGAGGTGTACAGTGATGCCTCACACGTTGGACTTGGATGTGTGCTTATGCAACACAAGAAGGTCATTGCCTATGCATCAAGGCAATTGAAGGAGCATGAGAAGAATTACCCCACGCACGACTTAGAGCTTGCCGCAGTCGTGTTTGCACTCAAGATCTGGCGACATTACTTATACGGGGTGGAATTCTATGTGTATACGGACCACAAGAGCCTCAAGTACCTCTTTTCCCAAAAGGAATTGAATCTAAGGCAACGGCGTTGGATGGAATTTCTGAAGGATTATGATTGTACCATTCAATACCATCCGGGTAAGGCAAATGTAGTGGCTGATGCTCTGAGTAGAAGACCTCAGGGGTTGTTAGCACACATGTTGGTTCAAGAATGGAAGCTACTAGAAGATTTGGCAAATCCGGACATCAGTGTGAATAACTCTGTCCGTGGTCCTACCTTGGCAAATGTTACGGTTCGGCCGTACATTATAGATTTGATCCAAGAATATCAAGTCATGGATGCGGAATTGTTGGCTTTCCGGGACAAGGAAGTTGCCAAGGGCAGTGAAGACTTTTCTCTCACTAGTCGGGGTGCTATCACATTCAAGGGAAGACTGTGCGTCCCAGCCAATGCAGATCTTCGAAGAGAGATTTTGGACGAAGCACACCGTTCGAAGTACACAGTGCATCCAGGGGGTACGAAGATGTACCGGAACCTCAAGAGTCACTTTTGGTGGCGGAATATGAAGAGGGAGGTTGCGGAATATGTAGCACGGTGCTTGGTGTGTCAACAGGTGAAAGCAGAACACATGCGGCCCGCAGGTCTATTACAGTCCCTTCCGATTCCCGAGTGGAAATGGGAGAACATATCCATGGATTTCATAGTTGGCTTGCCAAAGACGGCAAGGGGTTCAGATGCGATATGGGTAGTAGTGGATCGTTTGACGAAGTCCGCTCACTTCTTGCCTTACCGAACTACTTTCAACTCTAGTCAGTTAGCTGCTTTGTACATCAAGGAAGTGGTGAGGTTGCACGGAGTGCCTGTCAGTATCGTGTCGGATCGGGATCCAAGATTCACATCACGATTCTGGAAAAGCTTCCAGGAGGCTTTGGGTTCCCGACTCGATTTCAGCACCGCTTTTCATCCACAGACAGATGGACAAACCGAGAGAGTGAACCAAGTCATTGAAGACATGCTTCGGGCTTGTATGATGGATTTCAGAGGCAGTTGGGAAGAGCATTTGCCTTTGGTTGAATTCGCCTACAATAACAGCTATCAGGCAAGTATCCAAATGGCACCATTTGAGGCCTTGTATGGGCGAAGTTGTAGGTCTCCTCTCTATTGGGATGAGGTAGGAGAAAGGAAATTACTTGGTCCAGAATTGATTGAGCAAACTGTAAACACAGTTAAGATCATTCGGGATCGATTGAAAGCCGCTCAAGATCGCCAGAAAAGTTATGCGGACACGCGCCGTAGGGACTTGGAATTTCAAGTAGGGGATCAAGTTTTTGTGAAAGTATCTCCTAGTAAAGGGATCATGAGATTTGGAAAGCGAGGCAAGCTCAGTCCTCGGTATGTTGGGCCTTTTGAGATTATCACGCGAGTTGGTGAGGTTGCTTACAGGGTAGCTCTCCCACCTCACATGGCCGCAGTTCATAACGTCTTCCATGTATCTATGCTTCGGAAGTACATTGCGGATCCTTCGCATATCATAAACTTGGAACCGTTGGAGATTCGAGAGGACCTCACCTTGATTGAAAAGCCGGTTCAGATTTTGGATCGAAGAGATCAAGTGCTTCGCAACAAGACTATCCCTTTGGTTCTAGTGCAATGGCAACACCATGCTCGGGAAGAAGCTACATGGGAGCGTGAAGCCGAAGTCAAAGCAAAGTATCCCGAGTTGTTTGAATAGACTTGTGCATATGGCTTATAATTTTGTTTTGATTTGGTGTATGTATGTATCGTCCAAATTTCGGGGACGAAATTTTTGTAAGGGGGGGAGAATGTAGCACCCCGGACTTTTTCATCCTTAATGAATAGCACCTTCGTAGCTAATTGGCCATTTTTGTAGTCTAACTAATAAGTAAGGGAGAAATCGAAAATTCCGAAACGTTAGAAATGTGCGTTTTCGAAAGACGAACCCAACGCAAGTTGAATCGTCGAAATCCGACGAGCGAGTCAAAAGATATGGTCAAAACAGTCCAGACATACAGAGAACCGATCGCTCGGTCCAGTCAGCGATCGATCGATCCATAACCGATCGATCGGTAGCTATCGCGCGATCAGAAATTGTGCATGGGGAAATTTTCCAGAGAGTGAGTTTTTGACCGGTCGATCGGTCATAAACACCGATCGCTCGGTAGGCAACCGATCGATCGGTCATAACCACCGATCGCTCGGTCCGCGCGTTTTGCAGAATTTTCACTAAGGGCATTTTCGGCATTCGGGTGTTATACCCTTTCTTATATAGGATTACCCGAGCCTTTAGGGCTCATTCTCAACCCTTAGAAGATTTGGGAGATTAGAGAGAAAGGAGAAGGTTTTCCAAAACCTAGGTTTCCATTTTGGAGAGAAATCAAAGGGTTTTGAAACCCTAGATCAACCTCAAGCTCGATTTCTTCAAGATTTCGGTTCAAGCATTCGTGGAGCTCGTGTGGGGCACTCTCCTCAAGCTAGGGCAGCAACTCACGTGCGTTTGGTGGAGGATTTCTTCCCCCATTTGTCAAGGTCGGTACTTTTCACTACCCTCCTAGTTATAGCCTCTCATTTCCTTATTCCTTCTTGTTTTCCTTCATATATATATATATATATATTATGAGATGGGTGGTATGTATGGTAAATGGAGATGGATGTTGGCGAATGGATGCCGTGTGGATGATGTAATGAATGAATGGGGAAGGGCATTGTACTAATAATAAACATACAAGTGTGATGTGAGTATAACCCACCTAGAAAAGCATGTTGTAGGGTTAATAAATAATGAATGTACCATGTTTGATGAAATGCCAAGGTGAATAAAATGAATGATAAATTAAGAAAATGCATGTTTAAGGTTTATGGAAATTGCTAGGGTTATGATAGTGTGATTGTTCGCTTTCCCTAAATGATATCAATATTAAATTGCCCAAATCATTGATGTTATGTGTTATGAATTACTCAAATGCCATATTTAATTCCAAATGCAAGTATGCACACGACCTCACGAGCACGCATACATTACATGATTTACCGAGGTTTTCAAGAATGGGGTTTAGAGGTGGGGCATATCGTACGATATGTTTTACCTCGCTTTTGGCAAGGACAAGACAATCATGCATTTTCATAAGAAGGGTCTCCCTTCCCTCGCAAGTGCATACATAACATAAGAAGGGCCTCCCTTCCCTCGCAAGTACATCTCACAAGAACATCTCACAAGTGAAAGGATATGACATGAGCATTTAGGAAGAAGGGTCTCCCTTCCCTCACAAGTAGTTTACTTTTCCAAGCATGATACAAGTATGACATGGCACGGCATGACATGACATGAGCATTTAGGAAGAAGGGTCTCCCTTCCCTCTCAAGTAGTTTACTTTTTCAAGCAAGCATGACAAGACATGGCATGACATGCATGATACGATAAGATAAGACAAACATGACAAGTTTTCAAGCAAGGAAATGGTGTTTTCAGTCAAGTCAAGTGCACGGTGTTTTCAAGGGTTTTATCGGCTTTTATGAATTCAAGCATGATTATATACTCCTTTACTTTATTGTCATGATATGAATTATTCCTGCTTTATATGCTATGAATTGTTTCCTTCTAACTTATAAGAATTATTCCTGCTTTATGTATGCTATCTGTACGCTATGACTGTTGGTTAGTGCTTAGTACCCGCTGAGTATTCCATGCTCAGCCGTACTTCTTATGTCGGCAGGTGATGGCGGAGCAGCTGCTCCATTTGATATCTGTGCTCCGAGCCCTTGGGTGGAGGAGGAGTACGTCGAGGAGCCTTTGGAGGAACCTCCCGTAGAGGGTTACCATTAGGTGGTTGTAGATTCTGAGTGAATAGCTGTGGGTGAGATGAGAGATATACTTTCATGTATTTTGGCGGGTCTGTCCGCACTTTCTTTTGGTTACTTTTTGTATAACTTGGATTTGCGCATGTATATTCATAGAGGTTTGGTTAGACTTCCGCTGTGTTTTATAGTTATGTTTCCGCTATATTGTCCTCTATGGTATATGCTCTGTGGGTTTTGCAGGTTGATTGTCAAGCAAGTCATGATTAGTCGTCCAAAGTTCACTCTAACTCCTAGGGTGGGTTTTGGGGCGCGACAGAAGTGGTATCAGAGCTTAGGCTTTAGGTCTTTAGGGTCACTTAGAATCTTATACCACGGCTTGACAAGAGCATATGTTAGGAAACAAGTTAGGAAGGAAGTGAGTCGGGAGCGGAAACAAGTTAGGAAGGAAGTGAGTCGGGAGCGAGTCTGGTTCCAAGTGTAAGACTAAACTTTAGTCTTAGTCAAAATGGTTGTTTCAACCAAGTACGGGTCCTAGGTACGCTAGAACACTGAAGTATAAGTATAATGTGATGAATACTCTGATGACTTGATGTGATGTATATTAGTATTATACAACTAATACCAATTTCAAAATGGTTGTTTCAACCAAGTACGGGTCCTAGGTACGCTAGAACACTGAAGTATAAGTATAATGTGATGAATACTCTGATGACTTGATGTGATGTATATTAGTATTATACAACTAATACCAATTGAATTATTGTGAAATGACATTGAAATAAACTGTGGTTTCAAGTTAGACTCATGTGGTGTTATTATTCTCAGGACTTTAGTCATGAGACGGAACACACGGGGTCGTGGACCACATACCAGAGCTTCCTCTTCTTCACGGGATGAGGATGAGCAGCCGGACCTCTCTCAGGTCTTAGGCTCTATTGCTGAGACACTTGCCATCCTGGCGGCTCGGCAAACTATACCGGCATCAGCGGCACCTACTCCACCGCCCGCAGCTCCGGTACATCGTACAGCTGGAGTTGAGGCATTCATGAGATTGAGGCCCCCATCCTTCCACGGGAGTGTGGACCCTCTTACTGCGGAGGCTTGGATCCTCCAGGTTGAGAAGATATTTGCGGTGCTCTCTCCTACAGAGGAAGAGAAAGTGGCATGGGCAATTTTTATGCTAGAGGGCGAAGCCCACCATTGGTGGTTGTCCGCATTGAGGACACGGGACTTGACCATGCAAGGTCAACCGTGGACTTGGGAGGAGTTCAAGGATACTTTTTACAAGAAGTATTTTCCGATCGGTGCACGGGAAAAGAAAGAGAGAGAATTCATCAACCTTGAGCAAGGTTCGATGTCTGTGGCCGCTTATGAGGCCAAGTTCTCAGAATTGTCGAGATTCGCGCCTCATATGGTTGCTACTGAGGCAATGAAGGCGAGAAGATTTGAGCAAGGGCTCAAGGATGTTATTATGGAGAAGGTTTCCGTTTTCAGGCATGTTACCTACCCTGAAGTGGTAGACAAGGCCTTATTGGTCGAGGCCAATTCTGAAGCGGTGTCTAAGAAGAGAGAGTTGGCGAGAGGCCAAGCCAATAGTTCAGCACCTCCAGAGAGGCGGGCCCGGACTGGTCCTTATCAGTATACATGGCCGGCACCACAGATGAGGCCGACTTATGCGCCTCCAGCACCCCGGCAGTACGTGCCACAGGCACCTCGACCTCAGGCTCTTCCGGCCCCACGGCCAGTTACCCCTCAGGCAGCGAGGTATACACCACCTCCGGTCCCTCCAGCCTACACATATGAGGTCTGCACTTCATGCGGCAAAAGGCATCCGGCAGGAGATTGCCGAAGAGCATCTGGTGGATGTTATCATTGCGGTCGCCAGGGCCACATGATCAGGGATTGCCCTAGCCGGCATTTACCAGGCCAGTCTCAAGATAGTAGGCCCCCGACACGCCCAGCAGGATCATATCAGGCGTCATCTCAGACTACCCGGTCTACACCTCAGTCTCGCCAGGCGAACCAGGGGCGTGTATTTGCTTTGACAGAGGGTGATGCACTTGCATCTGATGATGTGGTGCAAGGTACGCGTTTGGAATTATTTTGTTATTCATGATTGATATGTTGCGTTTTATTCCTTGTGTACATACTTGGTATGATATATATATACCTATGTGTATACTCTGATGATGCATGGATTAACTCCACTAGTTAAAAATTTCAGGAACCCTACTAGTCAATGAGTATTTGGCTCGAGTATTGATTGATACCGGGTCTACTCATTCGTTTGTCTCGCCAAGGTTTTTAGAAGGTTTTTCTGCAGGGCCAAGTCAGCTAGAACCGGAGTTAGCCATTTCGACTCCTCTCGGCAAAACAGTATTGGCAGATAAAGTGTATAGAAATAGTGTGGTCCAAGTTGGAAGCCACGAGTTGGCGGTTGATCTCATCGTCCTTGGATTCCAAGACTTTGATGTTATATTGGGAATGGATTGGTTAGCAGCACATCATGGGCATGTAGCTTGCTTTGAGAAAATGGTACTCTTCAAGCCAGTAGAAGGAAAACCATTCCACTTTCGCGGGTTGAAAAGCAGATCTATTGCTCGTTTTGCGGCGTTGGGCGTAGCTAACCCCGAGGCAAAGGACTCATCAACTATTCCGGTTGTGAGTGAGTTCCTGGATGTATTTCCAGAGGAGTTGCCAGGATTGCCTCCAGACAGGGAGATTGAGTTTATGATCGAGCTTGCACCAGGCACAGCTCCTGTTTGCAGGGCTCCGTATAGAATGGCCCCTATTGAACTCAAAGAGTTAAAGGCTCAGTTGGAAGAATTACAAAGCCTTGGCTTCATTCGACCAAGTGTCTCACCGTGGGGTGCCCCAGTGTTGTTTGTCAAGAAGAAAGATGGTTCGATGCGGATGTGTGTCGATTACCGGCAATTGAACAAAGTCACTATAAAGAATAGGTATCCATTGCCTAGGATTGACGACTTGTTCGATCAGTTGAAGGGAGCAAGATTTTTCTCAAAGATAGATCTTCGATCGGGTTATCACCAGTTGAAGATTAAGGTGGAAGATGTTCCCAAAACTGCTTTCAGGACTCGATATGGGCACTATGAGTTCTTGGTGATGCCTTTTGGTCTCACGAACGCGCCGGCAGCCTTTATGGATTTGATGAACCGGGTGTTCCGACCATACCTAGATCGGTGCGTGATTGTATTTGTTGATGACATTTTGGTCTATTCCCAGACACGGGAAGATCACATACGCGACCTTCGCCTCGCATTGGAAATGTTAAGAGAGCACAAGCTATACGCCAAAATTAACAAGTGTGAGTTTTGGTTGGAAGAGGTGGCATTCCTAGGCCACGTTGTTTCCGCGGAAGGCATCTCCGTTGATCCGAAGAAGATAGAAGCTGTTATGAGTTGGGCGAGGCCCAAGAGTGTTACTGAGATACGCAGCTTTCTTGGGCTGGCAGGCTACTACAGGAGATTCGTAGAGGGTTTCTCTAGCCTTGCAGCACCGCTTACTCACCTGACACGGAAGAATGCGCAGTTTGTTTGGAGCGACAAGTGTGAGATCAGTTTCACGGAACTGAAGAAGAGGCTTACTACAGCTCCTGTCCTTACAGTGCCATCCGGACCTCTTGGGTATGAGGTGTACAGTGATGCCTCACACGTTGGACTTGGATGTGTGCTTATGCAACACAAGAAGGTCATTGCCTATGCATCAAGGCAATTGAAGGAGCATGAGAAGAATTACCCCACGCACGACTTAGAGCTTGCCGCAGTCGTGTTTGCACTCAAGATCTGGCGACATTACTTATACGGGGTGGAATTCTATGTGTATACGGACCACAAGAGCCTCAAGTACCTCTTTTCCCAAAAGGAATTGAATCTAAGGCAACGGCGTTGGATGGAATTTCTGAAGGATTATGATTGTACCATTCAATACCATCCGGGTAAGGCAAATGTAGTGGCTGATGCTCTGAGTAGAAGACCTCAGGGGTTGTTAGCACACATGTTGGTTCAAGAATGGAAGCTACTAGAAGATTTGGCAAATCCGGACATCAGTGTGAATAACTCTGTCCGTGGTCCTACCTTGGCAAATGTTACGGTTCGGCCGTACATTATAGATTTGATCCAAGAATATCAAGTCATGGATGCGGAATTGTTGGCTTTCCGGGACAAGGAAGTTGCCAAGGGCAGTGAAGACTTTTCTCTCACTAGTCGGGGTGCTATCACATTCAAGGGAAGACTGTGCGTCCCAGCCAATGCAGATCTTCGAAGAGAGATTTTGGACGAAGCACACCGTTCGAAGTACACAGTGCATCCAGGGGGTACGAAGATGTACCGGAACCTCAAGAGTCACTTTTGGTGGCGGAATATGAAGAGGGAGGTTGCGGAATATGTAGCACGGTGCTTGGTGTGTCAACAGGTGAAAGCAGAACACATGCGGCCCGCAGGTCTATTACAGTCCCTTCCGATTCCCGAGTGGAAATGGGAGAACATATCCATGGATTTCATAGTTGGCTTGCCAAAGACGGCAAGGGGTTCAGATGCGATATGGGTAGTAGTGGATCGTTTGACGAAGTCCGCTCACTTCTTGCCTTACCGAACTACTTTCAACTCTAGTCAGTTAGCTGCTTTGTACATCAAGGAAGTGGTGAGGTTGCACGGAGTGCCTGTCAGTATCGTGTCGGATCGGGATCCAAGATTCACATCACGATTCTGGAAAAGCTTCCAGGAGGCTTTGGGTTCCCGACTCGATTTCAGCACCGCTTTTCATCCACAGACAGATGGACAAACCGAGAGAGTGAACCAAGTCATTGAAGACATGCTTCGGGCTTGTATGATGGATTTCAGAGGCAGTTGGGAAGAGCATTTGCCTTTGGTTGAATTCGCCTACAATAACAGCTATCAGGCAAGTATCCAAATGGCACCATTTGAGGCCTTGTATGGGCGAAGTTGTAGGTCTCCTCTCTATTGGGATGAGGTAGGAGAAAGGAAATTACTTGGTCCAGAATTGATTGAGCAAACTGTAAACACAGTTAAGATCATTCGGGATCGATTGAAAGCCGCTCAAGATCGCCAGAAAAGTTATGCGGACACGCGCCGTAGGGACTTGGAATTTCAAGTAGGGGATCAAGTTTTTGTGAAAGTATCTCCTAGTAAAGGGATCATGAGATTTGGAAAGCGAGGCAAGCTCAGTCCTCGGTATGTTGGGCCTTTTGAGATTATCACGCGAGTTGGTGAGGTTGCTTACAGGGTAGCTCTCCCACCTCACATGGCCGCAGTTCATAACGTCTTCCATGTATCTATGCTTCGGAAGTACATTGCGGATCCTTCGCATATCATAAACTTGGAACCGTTGGAGATTCGAGAGGACCTCACCTTGATTGAAAAGCCGGTTCAGATTTTGGATCGAAGAGATCAAGTGCTTCGCAACAAGACTATCCCTTTGGTTCTAGTGCAATGGCAACACCATGCTCGGGAAGAAGCTACATGGGAGCGTGAAGCCGAAGTCAAAGCAAAGTATCCCGAGTTGTTTGAATAGACTTGTGCATATGGCTTATAATTTTGTTTTGATTTGGTGTATGTATGTATCGTCCAAATTTCGGGGACGAAATTTTTGTAAGGGGGGGAGAATGTAGCACCCCGGACTTTTTCATCCTTAATGAATAGCACCTTCGTAGCTAATTGGCCATTTTTGTAGTCTAACTAATAAGTAAGGGAGAAATCGAAAATTCCGAAACGTTAGAAATGTGCGTTTTCGAAAGACGAACCCAACGCAAGTTGAATCGTCGAAATCCGACGAGCGAGTCAAAAGATATGGTCAAAACAGTCCAGACATACAGAGAACCGATCGCTCGGTCCAGTCAGCGATCGATCGATCCATAACCGATCGATCGGTAGCTATCGCGCGATCAGAAATTGTGCATGGGGAAATTTTCCAGAGAGTGAGTTTTTGACCGGTCGATCGGTCATAAACACCGATCGCTCGGTAGGCAACCGATCGATCGGTCATAACCACCGATCGCTCGGTCCACGCGTTTTGCAGAATTTTCACTAAGGGCATTTTCGGCATTCGGGTGTTATACCCTTTCTTATATAGGATTACCCGAGCCTTTAGGGCTCATTCTCAACCCTTAGAAGATTTGGGAGATTAGAGAGAAAGGAGAAGGTTTTCCAAAACCTAGGTTTCCATTTTGGAGAGAAATCAAAGGGTTTTGAAACCCTAGATCAACCTCAAGCTCGATTTCTTCAAGATTTCGGTTCAAGCATTCGTGGAGCTCGTGTGGGGCACTCTCCTCAAGCTAGGGCAGCAACTCACGTGCGTTTGGTGGAGGATTTCTTCCCCCATTTGTCAAGGTCGGTACTTTTCACTACCCTCCTAGTTATAGCCTCTCATTTCCTTATTCCTTCTTGTTTTCCTTCATATATATATATATATATATATTATGA
Source organism: Tetracentron sinense (assembly GCA_015143295.1). Classification (NCBI taxonomy): domain Eukaryota; kingdom Viridiplantae; phylum Streptophyta; class Magnoliopsida; order Trochodendrales; family Trochodendraceae; genus Tetracentron; species Tetracentron sinense. Next base: position 23,712 of record JABCRI010000983.1, read on the forward strand.
GATGGGTGGTATGTATGGTAAATGGAGATGGATGTTGGCGAATGGATGCCGTGTGGATGATGTAATGAATGAATGGGGAAGGGCATTGTACTAATAATAAACATACAAGTGTGATGTGAGTATAACCCACCTAGAAAAGCATGTTGTAGGGTTAATAAATAATGAATGTACCATGTTTGATGAAATGCCAAGGTGAATAAAATGAATGATAAATTAAGAAAATGCATGTTTAAGGTTTATGGAAATTGCTAGGGTTATGATAGTGTGATTGTTCGCTTTCCCTAAATGATATCAATATTAAATTGCCCAAATCATTGATGTTATGTGTTATGAATTACTCAAATGCCATATTTAATTCCAAATGCAAGTATGCACACGACCTCACGAGCACGCATACATTACATGATTTACCGAGGTTTTCAAGAATGGGGTTTAGAGGTGGGGCATATCGTACGATATGTTTTACCTCGCTTTTGGCAAGGACAAGACAATCATGCATTTTCATAAGAAGGGTCTCCCTTCCCTCGCAAGTGCATACATAACATAAGAAGGGCCTCCCTTCCCTCGCAAGTACATCTCACAAGAACATCTCACAAGTGAAAGGATATGACATGAGCATTTAGGAAGAAGGGTCTCCCTTCCCTCACAAGTAGTTTACTTTTCCAAGCATGATACAAGTATGACATGGCACGGCATGACATGACATGAGCATTTAGGAAGAAGGGTCTCCCTTCCCTCTCAAGTAGTTTACTTTTTCAAGCAAGCATGACAAGACATGGCATGACATGCATGATACGATAAGATAAGACAAACATGACAAGTTTTCAAGCAAGGAAATGGTGTTTTCAGTCAAGTCAAGTGCACGGTGTTTTCAAGGGTTTTATCGGCTTTTATGAATTCAAGCATGATTATATACTCCTTTACTTTATTGTCATGATATGAATTATTCCTGCTTTATATGCTATGAATTGTTTCCTTCTAACTTATAAGAATTATTCCTGCTTTATGTATGCTATCTGTACGCTATGACTGTTGGTTAGTGCTTAGTACCCGCTGAGTATTCCATGCTCAGCCGTACTTCTTATGTCGGCAGGTGATGGCGGAGCAGCTGCTCCATTTGATATCTGTGCTCCGAGCCCTTGGGTGGAGGAGGAGTACGTCGAGGAGCCTTTGGAGGAACCTCCCGTAGAGGGTTACCATTAGGTGGTTGTAGATTCTGAGTGAATAGCTGTGGGTGAGATGAGAGATATACTTTCATGTATTTTGGCGGGTCTGTCCGCACTTTCTTTTGGTTACTTTTTGTATAACTTGGATTTGCGCATGTATATTCATAGAGGTTTGGTTAGACTTCCGCTGTGTTTTATAGTTATGTTTCCGCTATATTGTCCTCTATGGTATATGCTCTGTGGGTTTTGCAGGTTGATTGTCAAGCAAGTCATGATTAGTCGTCCAAAGTTCACTCTAACTCCTAGGGTGGGTTTTGGGGCGCGACAATGATTTTCCGGTTCCTTGTAAACCAAATATTGTTCGAAGCCTCTAGAGTACTGGTTGGGCGCCGTACTTCATCATGGCTTGCACATGTGTAGTTCTATGAGATAGTGTGATGAATCTCATTCACAGAGAGTCGTGACTCTTGACTAACATGTGAGTATATGTAGCAAGTACATAATACTGAACGGGGTCACTAGTGATACCCTATGGAATACACTGTCAGATTGTATTAGGGTTATCCATTTGACAAATTGTCCTTAGACCTAAGAGGTTAACTTCTTCTCAAACATCTGTCTATATGGCTTTGATGTGCCAATCGGCAATATCCAATACACAGGACTAACTCCGGGTACGTTGGGTCATGTACACAATGTTTGGAGAAGTGTGTAAAACACTCAATAAGGAATCCACAACTCCTTAATTGGAGATAATGATATCAAAGTGATACTTGTTGAACTGAACTGTTAAATCCAGTACTGGTGCTTTTTGGTAAAATGGTTTTTATCGAAGTTGATATTTTTAACATGGAAAAGTATATATAAATATATATGTCAGTTATTTTCTAATGTTTTTTCAAAAGTGTTTTGAAGGTTCAATTCAATGAAAAGTAATCATGAGAAAGAGTTCTATTCATAAGCTATAAGGACTAAGACAGTGAAATTGTTCCAATCCCAGAAGCTTACAAGTGATATCGGAATGTGGAATGATTTATTTGTAAATATATTGTGAGATGGTACTTACAAGCAATTCTCTAATTTCTGGAGGTTAATCACATTGTGTTAATGGACATTAATTGTGATTGGTGGAGGTCCAGGGATATAGATAAAATTCTTTAATCCTAATGGAGTGTAGGAAAGGTGTTTCCTAGTAATAATGTTTTAACCAAAAAGGTTAAGTACTTGGTCCCACAACCGGAAATAGGAGATTCCTTTAGATCCCACACACAAGGACCTTTTAAAAGTATTTAATTTAATTTATAATTAAATTAATTAATTTCTCTAAGTAATCACTATGTGGTATAGTGAAGCTCTAAAAGGTGGAATCACATTGGATGTGAAAAGCCAAATGGGTAGGACTCATTGGGGAATTATTATAAAAGAATAATTAAAATGACCTAATAGGGTTTGGAACCCTAGGGGCGTGTGAAGTGGGGACCACCTAGGGTGGGACGCCCACTTCATAGAGGTATTAATAAAATAATTGTTATTACTATTTTATTAGTATCTAATAGCTAATATTCTTATTGGATAAGGTTAGTTAGTTAGTTAGAGTTAGTTACTAATTAAAGATTCCTTGTTGGACAAGGAGTCTATTAGTTTCTTGCTAATCAAGGAATCCTAATTGGATTAGGATAAGGATAAGATTAGTGGGACACTAATGGATAAGGTTAGTTTCTATTAATGATTAATCCTAATTAATTAGGAGAAATCAAGAATAGAAAGAATTGAAGAATCCTTATTGGATAAGGATTAGGAGTCTTGTGTTGCAAGCAACCCAAACTCTTCTACATAAAGAGGTGAATGTCCAAGGTTTGTGACACAATTAATTTTCTAGAATTTTCGGAATCTCACTCCCCTCTCCTCATAACCTCACGCCCCTCTCTCTCTCTTCCCTAGAGTGTACGGTCACCCCTCTCCCCTTTCTTCTCTTGTGTGTTTTAAGTTTTGAATAATCAAGAAGAAGAAGATCAAGGATCTTGATCACCAAGAAAAGTTCTTTATAATAAAAATTGGATCTTTATTTCAAGATCGTAGAGCTGGAAATTTGGAAGGGCCATTAGCTTCCATTAGAGAAAGCTTTAAAGGAAAAAGAAGGTTCGTGTGAATCGAAAGGAGACTTGACACTTGTGAAGTTTTGCGAGTACTATTCTTATGTGGATTTGACTTAACAATTTCAAAGTCGCAAAGGTGAATGTTATTATAACCTTCATTGAATAAAATCAATTAGAATCTTAGTCAAATCTTGGGATTCGATGTATGTCCCCCCAAGAACTGTGTTTCTAAAATTAAAAAGAGGCAGACCTTCAATATGTCCATTAGCGAGATTTCTTTTTTTTTTGGAGGGCAAGCTGGGGTTAGGCGGACCCCGACCAGATAAAATAAATAGGCGAAAATTACAATCTAAGGAATTTGCAACCCGATCTGTCCTTAAACAATAGGGAGGACAGATCAGGGGGAAAATCCCTTGGTAAGAGAATAATAGAACAATTTAGATTACAAAATTTCGCTAAGAAGTCTGCTCCTGCATTACTTTCCCTCCAGATGTGATGAACGGAATGAGAGTTAAATCTGGACAGCTTTCGAATGCATCTAGTGACTAAATTTTGAAGATACCATGGTGGATCGCTAGTAGACTGAAGGTAGCGAGTAGCCTGTAATGAATCTGAGTCGATGGAGATGTGCTGGATACCGTGGGTGAGCGCTAGATCAATACCTCTTTCTATCGCCATGATTTCCAACTTTAAGATGTCTGTTTCTGCCACACCTACCGTGAAAGCTAGAAGCGGATATCCATTGCAATCTCGAATAAGACCTCCGAAGCCCGCTGCTCCATTTCGAATGGAACCATCACTATTGAGAACCCAATGATTCGGAGGGGGCGGAGACCACTTGCACCGGATTTCAGATTTCCTGTGGAGCTTCGAGTTTATCTGCCATGAAACGAGGAATTCCCTATTTGAAGCAGAGTCTTCCACTAGCACATTTAAGGCCTCAGTCTTAAGCCTGGTGTCAGCGAGATTTCTGACTTGAAGAATTTTCCTCCAGACCCAAGAACATTCGGAGGGGATCTTGAGAGTCCAAAAATGTCTCTAGCAAATCAGATTCTTGTGGCACCATTTGACCCATAAGCTTTCAGTATGAGTGACAATAGACCATAGTTGACGAATGATTCCAGCTTTGTTCCAATCTGTAATCTTCGGAGTCCTAGTCCACCTTCATCCTTTGGCCTGCATATAGATGTCCACGCAATTGGATGGAGTTTCCTTTGCATATTAGGCCCTGACCAGAGAAAATTATAGCAAATTTGTTCAATCTTCTTGGTGATGGATTTGGGAAGAATAAGAAGCTTAGTCCAATAGATATGAAGACTATTGAGGACAGACTTGCTGAGTTCAGCACGCCCAGCGTATGAGAGGAATCTGGCTTTCCAACTTTGCACCTTAGATAAAATCCTGTCAATCAAAGGTTGGCAAGTTGCCGCTGAAAGTCTACCTAAGATTAAAGGCAGACCCAAATATTTAACTGGCAGCTTCCCGATCTTGAAGTTCAAAATGCGCTTGAAAGCAGATTGGGTACTAGAAGCTGCTCCGGCAAAGAACATTTGGCTTTTAAGGGAATTCGGTTTTAGACCCGAAATAGCTGAGAATTTTGAGAGCACTTGTCTGAGCTCGATAGCTAAGGAGATATCTGCTTTTAAGAAGACAAAGAGGTCATCAACGAAACTAATATGAGAGATTAGAGGGTTGTCGCACCTGGGGTGGGGAGCTAAAAGGCCTGTATTCATGGCATGGTTGATGAGGCCAGAGAAACCTTCCATAGCAATGACAAATAGGAAAGGGGATAGAGGGTCGCCTTGCCGTAGACCCCGAGAGCTTTGGAAGTATCCATGAGGAGAGCTATTTATAACTACTGAAAATCTGGGTGTGGTAAGATATGGAATATCAGTAATTGATTGAAAGAATATCATGTTGACAAGTGGAATGATCTCCACCATCCAAAGTATGGATGGCCAAGATTTGAGTATGGGTGGCAAATGCCACATGGCATCTCCATTAAGATATGTATGGAGTTAAGATGATAAAGGAGGGATGAACCATCCCATACCATGAATATTGCACGCCCACTTTGGTTAGGTTATGAACCCAACTCAAGTGAGGTTAACCATGGGGGATGAATTGTAAACTTATTTATTAGGGGTTTAACCCTTAGACATGTACAAAGCCACACACCCAGCCATGGTTAAACCATGAGTTAGGTGGTTCACTTGGGTTAAATAAATTCTGAACTAAGATTCATGCATGAGTAACGTTGGTTAGTTGCATGAACCATTTAAGTGTAATATATCATGAGATCACAAAGGTGACAACTATATCAAGTGGAAAACATCCAAGAAGAGTGTATGTGAAAAATGTCACAAAAGTATACACTAAAAAGGATTAATATAATGTGTACAAACTTAGAGAAAGACCAAGAGGAAGGTCTTGTATTATGCATGAACACTACCTCATGCCCCAAAATCCCTTGGCTAAATTGATTGTATTCACACTAGCTAGTTTGGGTAACTATGTAGTTCATGAACCAAATCCATGAACATAATAAATGAGATACATGGTTTAATTTAGTTCATAAATCTAATCCATGAATCTAAGAAAAGTAATACATGAATTAAGAAAATACATGAATCTAATGCATGTATTAGTATTAATATGTATATAGTTATTATAGTGTATGTATTAAAGAGGGGAGTGAACCCCTTACCCTATAAATACCACACACCCCACCCCTTGTGTCTCACTCCAAGCCAACATCCAACCTTGAGAAAAGAGTGAGAGAAAAAGAAAGAAGGAAAGAAGAAAGAAAGAAAGAAAGAAAGTGTTTTAAGAGGAAAGAAAGAAAGAAAAGAAGAACGGGATTGTGCCAAACCCTACTTCGGTTTCGGTAAAAAGTGTAAGTGATATTCGGTAATATCATTCTAAGTGATATCTTAGAAGGAGGTTATGATTAAGTAAATTATACTCTATTATATTTGAATAATAGTATGGTATTACTATCTTGAAATGCTGGAAATAGTATGATATTACTATCTTGAAATGTTGGAAATAGTAAATATTATTATCTTGAAATGCTGGAAAAATAATATGCTACTACTATTATGAAATGCTGGAAAATAGTATACTATTATTATATTGAAATATTGGAAAATATTATAATATTACTATGCTGGAAAATAGTACGATAATGCTATGTTACTGCATTAGAGTAATGATACTATGATAATTGTGCTATATTACATTCGTAAAAATATGATAAAGAAATGAATGTGATTAAAGTATGGAAAATAATGATTCTAAGTATAATCAAGAATCAAAGTTATATAATCATAATGTTATGATGTATATGAAAATATTATCTTATCTTATAAAGGCAAGGAAAAGATAAATAATCTTATCTTATAAAGGCCTCAAGATAGTCGCAAGGTAAAGGAAGACCGTTCTATAATATTTCATGAGGGGTTAAAGATGACTCAAAGACGGAATGAGTTTAAAGAGGTGTACCTTTCAGTGATTATCTTAAGAGGAAGAATTAAGATAAGTCTTGAAAAGATAAAAGAAAAGATAAATACCCTTATCTTATAAAGACCTCAAGATAGTTGTAAGGAAAAGGAAGGCTGTTCGATAATATTTCATGAGGGGTTAAAGATGATTCCAAGACGGAATGAGTCTAAAGAGATGTTCCTTTCAGTGGTCATCTTGAGAGGCAGAATTAAGATAAGTCTGAAAAGATAAAGGAAAAGATAAATACCCTTATCTTATGAAGGCCTCAAGATAGTGGTAAGGAAAAGGAAGGCCGTTCGACAATATTTCATGAGGGGTTAAAGATGACTCCAAGGTGTCAAACTCCAAGACGGAATGAGTCTAAAAAAGTGTACCTTTCAATGATCATCTTGAGAGGCAGGGCTAAGATAAGTCGGAAAAGAATAAAAAGATTAAAAAAAAATATTGTTTATCTTAAAAGAGCCTCAAGATAGTGGCAAGGGAAAGGAAGGCCGTTCGACAATACTTCATGAGGAATAATGAGGATACCAAGATGGAATGAAATACTTCATGAGGGGTCAAACTGCAAGACGGAATGAGTCTAAAGAGGTGTACCTTTCAGGAATCATCTTGAGAGGCAAGATTTAAGATAAACTGGATCCGGATAAAAGATATTGAAAAGACATACTGGAAGTAATACTAAAAGTCTTAATAATATATCCTATATTGTTATGCTTAATCTAACTTGTCATTTAGCATGATATTATTGAATATTCTTATTGAGCTTCATAGCTTACTGACCTTTTATGTCTCCAGATGAACAGTAAAAGAACAACTTGAAAGTGACGTTTGAAGAAGGGCGGAGTTGCTTTTGATTTTGATGTTATATTTTGTTATATGTTCATTTGGATGTAATTAAACTGGTTATGTAAACAAAACTTTAATTTTGGACATGGTTATGATGACTATTGCGTATGGAAAGAGAAGAAGGGTTTAAAATTTTTAATTCCCTTGGTATTTTGCACTTCCGCATTATACAAGAAAAATGATCTCACAGACGGATTACTCTTACATTTCATGAGTGAAATGTTAAGTTTAAGACGGGTCGTGATAGTTGGTATTAGAGCGAGGCAGTTCCCATCATAACATGTCCTTAGGTATAAAACTTACTTTTCTACATAGAAAAAAAAAATTTGATCGATTTGTTTGGAATCTTATTGATCTTAAGGTGTTTGTTTTATAGGAAAGATGGTTCGCCTAAAGCAAACCGCCAGGAAGAGTTTCACGAGGCCATTGATTGTCTATCCACCTTCTGAACCATCAGTTCCAAAGAGAATGATGGCTCATGAATACCGAGCATCTATAGTAGTACCTCCACCACCGGAGCCTACTCATGTGGTTCAACCACCACAGGAGCTAATAAGGGCCATACCCTTACGGGTAGTACCTCCACCTCCTGATTATATTCGAGTAGATTCTTAAGAAAGTGAAGATAATGAAGAGGAAGATCCTTCCGAAGATAGTCAAAATGAGGAGTCTTCTGAAAGGGATATTAGCATTGACTCCCCTATTTGGATTAGTAGTTCGGATTCAAATGAATATATGTCAGAAGAAGAAGTGACAAGTAAGCCCCCAAGAGATGAGGACTTATTGGAGGAGAGTTTTAGAGATAACTCTAAAGAATTTAGTTTGGGATCTAGGAAAACCATCTAGAGCCTTCTACTTATATGTTTTGAATTAATGTTGTTTATTGAAAATTTCTTTTTATGAATGTAATGACTCTAAATTCTATTAAAATATGAGTTTGCTGAATTTTTTTGCCTTAGTGTTAGTATCTTCAAGATTAGTTAATTTCTATTGTGTTTAATAGGAAAATATGCCGCCTAGGAGAGCCCCCAACAATACCTTAGCTGGAGCCTTTGAAGCCATAACAGCCCTTGCAAACCTGATACAACAACAACAGAATCTAAATAACGCTCCTGTTGTACCACCCTTGAACCAGTGAAATGGAAACCAGTTAGAGCAATTCAAGAGATTGAGGCCGCTAACATTTTCTAGTACTACTGATCCCTTAGTAGCAGAAAAATGGATTCGAGGTATTGAGAAGATCTTTAGGGCAATTACCTGTGTTGAGAAAAACAAGACCGAGTTAGCTGTGTTTATGTTAGAAGGAGAGGCTGAACACTGGTGGATAACAGTTGATAGAACTATCCCAGAGAACCTTAGGCCTATTCCTTGGGTAAGATTTACTGAATTATTCTATGAAAAGTATTTTTCATCTGCTATGAAGAAGAGAAAAGAGATCGAATTTCTTCAACTCACACAAGGGAGTCTAACTGTGAGTGACTATAAACAAAAATTTAATGAACTTTCGAGGTTTGCACCACGATTGGTGGAAGACGATCAATGGAGGATTGATAAGTTTGAAGAAGGTTTGAAGACTACCATTCGAGGAAAGCTAGTAGTTCAGGGATTTACTTCGTTTACAGATATTCTGGATAGGGCATTGAAGATTGAAAGCGTTAATGAGGATTTACTTCGTTTACGGAAAGACTTGGGAGAAGAAACCAATCAGGAAGACTTGGGATAAGAAATCATTGGGAGACGGTAACAAGAAAAAAAAAGTTTGAAGACAACTAGAAGGATAAGGGAGTACCCACTTGTGATCGTTGTGGTAAATGGGGTCACAAATCTGAAAATTGTTGAGCAATACCTGGGGCATTCTTTCAGTGTGGCAAGATGGGACATGTCAAGAGAAATTATCCAGAATTACCAAAGCAATTAACGAATGGAGGCAAAGGTCGGGTCTTCGCAATCACTCAGGAAGAAGCTCAAAAATTTGAGGATGTCATTGAAGGTAAGATGCTTCTCTTTCAAATTCCTGTAGTAGCACTAATTAACACTGGTTCTACACATTCTTTTGTGTCTTCGCACTTTGCTAAGAAAATTAGTATAAAGCCTGACACATTTGAACATATGATGTCGATCACTACACCGTCAGGAAAAATTTTGTACACCAAGACCATATATGATCAGTGTCCTATGCAAATCGATAGTGTACAAATCACTGTTGATCTCATAGTATTATATATGAAGGATTTTGATCTTATATTGGGGATGGATTGGTTGTCAGAACACTATGCTGTAGTTGATAGTAAGGCTAGGACAATAACTTTTAGAATTCCCGGCATCTCTGAATTTGTTATGCGTGGAATTGATAGAGGAAAGCCACCTAGAATAATCTCAGCAATTAAGGCTTGTCAAATGATTAAGAAGGGATGTAAAGGTTACTTAGTCGCAGTAACAGTTGAAAAGGAGGAAGAGATTATGATCTATAACACCCCAGTAGTCAAGGAGTTTCGTGATGTATTCCCTGAGGAATTACCAGGACTTCCCCCAGTCCGGGAAATTGATTTTTCAATAGATTTCATTCCTGGTACAAGTCCGATATCGAAAACACCTTATCAGATGGCGCCAGCCGAACTTCAAGAATTGAAGATTCAGTTGCAAGATTTGTTGGATAAGGGATTCATCCGACCTAGTGTTTCACCTTGGGGAGTGCCAGTTTTATTTGTCAGGAAGAAAGATGGGAGTATGCATCTATGCATCGATTATCGTCTGTTGAACCAGGCAACTATAAAGAATAAATATCCGTTGCCAAGGAAAGATGATCTTTTTGATCAATTACAAGGATCACAGATATTCTCTAAGATTGATTTGAGGTCAGGGTACCATCAAATACGAGTAAAGGATGAGGATATCCAGAAGACAACTTTTCGAACTCGATATGGACATTATGAGTGCCTTTTGGATTAACTAATGCACTGGCTGCATTCATGGAATTTAATGAATCGTATCTTTAGACCATATTTAGATCAATTTATAGTTATATTTATTGATGATATATTGATCTATTCACCTAATAGGGAGAAACATGAAGAGCATCTCAGGATTACACTCCAGACTTTGAGGGAAACTCAATTATTCGCAAAATTTTCTAAGTGTGAATTTTGGTTAGATAGGGTATCTTTCTTAGGTCATATAGTCTCCAATGATGGAATTTTAGTGGATCCATCCAAGATTAAGGCAGTAACGGAGTGGGAAAGGCCAACTAATGTCACGGAGATTCGAAGTTTTCTAGGCTTAGCTGGGTATTACAGAAGATTTGTTGATGGATTTTCACGGTTAGCTGCCCCGTTAATTGAATTGACAAAGAAAAATGTCAAATTTGAGTGGTCACCAGCAAGGGAAAAGAGTTTCCATGAATTGAAGAGTCGATTGACCACAGCCCCGATTTTGAAAATTCCCTCAGGAACAGGAGGATACAAAGTCTATTGTAATGCGTCTCAAAAAGGATTGAGTTGTGTATTGATGCAAAATGGAAGAGTGATTGCTTATGCATCTAGACAATTGAAGATTCACGAGCATAACTACCCCACTCACAACCTTGAATTATTTGCAGTCGTTTTGCATTAAAGATTTGGAGACACTATTTATATGGAGAAAAGTTGGTACTATTCACCGACCATAAGAGTTTGAAGTACTTATTTTCCCAAAAAGAACTCAATATGCGTCAACGAAGATGGATGAAATTCTTAAAGGATTACGACTGTACCATCCAGTATCATCCAGGTAAAGGAATGTCGTTGCAGATGCACTGAGTCAAGAAACAGTAGGAACATTAGCAAGTATGAGATTGGGAATGGAAGATGATTGAAGAACTTCAAGATTGGGATTTGAATGTCAAGGATAGAAGATCAAAGTCAGTATTGGCTAGTATTCAGACTCAACTTGTCTTGATACAGAAAATCAAAGAATCTCAGACTCAGGATTTGGAATTATTGTCACTTAAGGATAAAGTCGAGAAAGGTCAAGCTAAAGATTTCAAAGTTTCATATGACGGAACCCTACTATTTCGGAATCGAGTTTGTGTATCAAGTGAGCCGAAGCTGAAGAATGAATTGTTGAGCGAAGCTCACAGGTCTTGTATCACGACCCAAAATACCCCCTAGCAGTTAGGGATACTTTAGGCTAAGACCGCCGTATCATACCATCCTGTATGATACATAAGGCACATGTACTTACCATCCTGTAAGAACATACAAGGCAAGCTAAGAGGCGAACCTAAAAATTTCTTAATATCTTAACTGTATTGCATACAAGGGAGAGAAATCAAAGTGGACATACCCACTTAGTTAAATATACATATCTCTCCCTCTCATCACTCAAAGTAGTAATACTAGGGTAGCCTGTCAAGACCCTCATCTTCACATGATGACCCCAAGAAGGATCCTCTTCCACTAATTCCTTTTCAACCTATAGCTCTGGGTTGCAAATGCCAAATAGACCTGCCTCCTTCCTCTTCCACTAATTCCTTTTCAACCTGTAGCTCTGGGTTACGAATGCCAAATAGACCTACCGACATAAATGTACAGCTGAGCATGGAATACTCAGCGTATACAAACTACTAACTAACAATGCTATAAAACATTTACACATCATATAGTGTACAATTCATCACGTAACATGCTAAATCAGAGTGTGGAAATTGAAATGAATTAATAATTGTATACATTGAATCTTGACGTATTTCGATATCTTATGAGTTCCTTATAGTTCTTAGAGTACTTATGCATTATTAGAGTTCTTGTGAGTTCTTAGAGTACTTATCAGTTCTTAAACTTGATTTACACATGGCTTTTCATTTGGAAACAAATGACAATGCTTACCCTGCTTGTGGTAAGAGCCCACTGTCATCCTTCCAATACATATACTGTTTTTTTTTTTTGAATTAGATGATAATGCCCACCCTGCTTGTGGTGAGAGCCCATTATCATCCTTTCAATACAATTGCTTTTACTTGGAATCAGAAGATAATGCTCACCCTGCTTGTGATGAGAACCCATTATTCTCCTTCCAATACTTGTGAACTTGTGAGCTTGTGAACTTGTAAACTTGTGAGCTTGTGAGCTTCCTTTTAACCAAAACCTTGCTTATGAACGTTATAAAATCCTGTTCTTGTGAGAATCATCGAATCATGCGAGACTTGTGAACATCGTGCAGGACTTGTGAACATCGTGTGAGACTTGTAACCATCATGCGAGACTTGTGAACATCGTGTGAGACTTGTGAACCTCATGAGAGACTTGTGAACATCATGCGAGACTTGTAAACATGGAATGCATAGAATACTTGTATACCTCATGGTGAACTTGGAAATCATATTCATGAGAGTAAGTGTGAGCATCATAGTAATCATAGTGAGTATTTGAAAACATCGAAATAGGTCATGGGATTTCATTCAAGGAGTGATCATAGCATAGGTCATGGTGAACTTGGGCGGCTACTTAGCCTATTTTGTAAAATCATAAGTCTAAGCTTACTTCACGGTATTTTTTTTAAAAAAACCATTCTTCAATTTAGTTTAAGCCAAAACTCAGCATAAACAGGTGGTGATTAATATAATCATTGGGGTCAGTAGGGTAAGCAGGGTTGAAGCATTATGGATATGTAAAATTTAAGTTCATTTTTTTTCCTTCACTAGTATACGCATGTAAGACGCAGCCTAGTCTCCTTAAAAAAACAGTGAATCACTGCCTAATAATTTCCATTTCAACATGATAATCGTATATAAATACAAATGTTAAGGATTAGCTTTCTACCCCCAAATTGCATCAAAAAAGCATGGTTTATAATAAAAGCGTGTGAATGAATCATAAACATAGATATGTTAGAGATTGGTTCGAATTTCAACAACGGGATCCCTACGTTTTATCACTTTAGAACTCCTTGGAGGCAAGAGACAAGATTTGAAGAGCTTTGGCCAATCAATCACCAAGCTGAGAAAGCTTGAGCTGAGGAACAAGATTCACAATTTAATGAACAGGCTTTTTCTTTCTTGTGGTGGCAGCAGAGCCCACTCAGATTGAGAAGTCAAAATCCTAATTACTATTTACTACTAACAAACCCAAGAAAAAACCCACAAGTCCCTATCATTTCTATATCAAACTTTCTTCCGAAAAATTTCGCTGTGCGAGGGTTGTATGAACGCACAACCACTCTAACACCACGAATTTGTGCTTAAATAGGCCAAGGATGAGGCCAATGACCACTTAGACCCTTAAAATATCCCAACAGGGGGGGGGTTTCAGTACAAGGCACAGCATGCACCAGGATCTACGGTCATGCGAACCACAGCGTAGAGCTCATCCCAAAATAAGCCCACATAGTCACTGTGATTTATAGAGACATTTGACTACGATCGCCACAAATTCTGGGTCCCTTCCATTGGATCATATCGTATCCCTCGGTCATGGGGATGCGATAATATCCATCATGTGTATGGGGAGTGATGGATCTTATACTCCCAAAACAGAGACCTTTACTGTTTTCCATATTGCCAGTTGTATTGGGCCTCATAATCTTGACTTGGTGATCGGATCGTCATTCCAAAGGGGAACAACCTTTCATGTTTTGCACAAAGCTAATCTTATGTCTTCATATCCAAATGGACCTAAAGGCTTACGGTCCAAGTGGATTGATGAAGACTTAAATGACAGCAGCCATGTTTAGGAAAACCCATATGCACCTAGCTCGACTCAAAACGGGAAAGTGATAAACATGAACCTCAAAGGGATCTACAATATCTTTATAAAGGCTTAAGAATCACTCAAGTGATTGTGGTATGAGAAAACTTCGGTTCTTCAAGTGAGGGAATTTCCAAAAAATCCTCTTTGCGACACGTAAGAGTATGCATCCTTTGTTTCATTTAAAAAAAATACCATAAAAAAGTTCCACACCTATTTTTATCATTTGAAAACCTCCTTCATTTTAAACATGAAGCCATCATCCATGAGGGTTGTTTTGCTGGGAAAAGACAAACCACGATTAAAGCCTGTGAAATACGGTCCGGGAGGGTTCTACATCTCGAATGCCAAACACCCAGGAAAGTACGAAAATGACCTATTTGAAAGAAAATTAGGTTGAAGGCAATTGAAATAAGGATATGCTAATTAGTAGCAAATGTTTGGATGGGCCAAAAGTATGCA
>JABCRI010000103.1:0-50609 GCA_015143295.1 Tetracentron sinense
CCTGTCAATGCCCATAAACATACAAACAGCAACAAATCACCAAATAACCCCCCCACCACCGAGGGCACCAAGAGACCCGACAATCCGTCTTAGACTATAGTAAATCATCCGGCCAACAACCCACACCAAGTGGCACCAAATTATACCCCCACGGGGTCGGCATTTCAATTGACCAACTTTCTTTAACATGTGTTTTTTGCCAACCCCCCCAAATCCCAAGCTCGTGGGCCAATCCTCATTCGATTCCCAATCCCCAGGCCGGGCTGTCACAGGAGTTTGGGCTCGAGAGGCCCAAATCCATACTTAGAAAGTATACTTCGGGCTAAACCTATAAAGTGCACCAAATCCAAATCGGGGGTCGGATTTCGATGTCATTTCTATTAACGCGAGTATTTCGACATAGCCAATGTGAGGGAGATCATTTCGATGGAATCCGAGCTCGTTTACCAGATTTGAGCATCGAGAGGCCTGAAATCCATACTTAAAAAGTATACTTCAGCCAAAACCTACAACCGCGCACCGAATCCAAACTAGGGGTCGGATTTCGATGTCATTCTTTTAACATGTGTATTTCGACCTAGCCAAAGTGTGGAATTCGTTTCAATGGAATCCTAGGCGTTTGCCCAATTTGGGCAACGGGAGGCCCGAAATCCATACTTAAAAAGTATAGTTCGGCCTAAACGTACAAACGCGCACCAAATCCAATCCGGAGGTCGGATTTCGATAATGTTTCCCCTAAAGTGTGTATTTCGAACCAACTTAAGTGTAAGAATTTATTTTGATGGAATCCGAGATCGGTTACCCGATTAGAGCACCGAGAGGCCCGTGATCCATACTTAGAAAGTATACTTCGGCCTAAACCTACAAACGCGCTCAAATCCAAACCAGGGGTAGGATTTCGATTTCATTACTTCAAACGAGTGTATTTCGACTCAACCAATGTATGGAAAATACGTTTTCGATTGAATCCGAGGTCGTTTGCCTAATTTGGGCGCCAAGAGGCCCAAAATCCGTATTTAGAAAGTATAATTCTGTCAAAACCTACAAACGCGCACCAAATCCAAACGAGGGTCGGATTTCGATGTTGTTTCAGTTAACGCGGTGTGTTTTGACCCAGTCAAAGTGAGAGAATTCCTTTCAATGGAATCCGAGCATGTTTGCCTGATTTGGGCACCAAGAGGGCCGAAATTCGTACATAGAAAGTATACTTCGGCCCAACCCAACAAACACGCACAAAATCCAAACCGGGGGTCGGATTTGATGTCGTTCTTCTAACATGTGTATTTTGACCCAACCTATGTGTGAAAATTCATTTCGATGGAGTCAGAGGTCGTTTGCCCGATTTGGGGTTCGAGAGGCCCGAAATCCATTCTTAGAAAGTATACTTCGGCCTAAACATACAAACACAGACCAAATCCAAATCGGGGGTCGGATTTCGATGTCGTTTCTGTTTAACGCGTGTATTTCAACCCAGCCAAAGTGTAGGAATTCATTTGATGGAATCCGAGGTCGTTTGCCCAATTTGGGCAACGAGATGCCCGAAATGCATACTTAGAAAGTATACTTCGGCCTAAACTTACAAACGCACACCGAATCCTTAACTTGTAGAGCTCCTGACCTTTTCACAGTTTAATGCATGACACTCCCGTTGTCATTCTGCCTTTAAAGAGGTATAATTAATAAATAAGGAAGAAATTGGAAATTTCAAAATGTAAGAGATGTTCCTTTTCGAAGTACGAGCCCAACGCAAGTTAAATCGTAAAAATCGGATGAACGAGTCAAAAGATATGGCCAAAACAGTCTGGACCTGTAGGAAATCGTAGCTCGGTTAGGCGCTAAGGACGTAGCTTGGTTATGCGCTAAGGACGTAGCACGGAAGGCGCTAAGGTCGTTCTCTGATAAGGCACAGACAACGCATAGACAACGTACTCTGATAACGTATACGTTGTGCATCCATTGTGCAACAGACAACGATACGTTGTACAGCAGACAACGTGTACGTTGTACAGCACAACGGGCACGTTGTGCATAAGACAACGGACTACGGGTTCAGCACTATGCACGACACGACGTGACAACGGGCTCGGCACCCTTTACAACGGACAACGTGTTTGGTACTGTTCACAGCACAACGTGTTCAGCACTATTCACAGCACAACGAGTTGGCACTATTCACAGCACAACGAGTTGGCACTGTTCACAGCACAACGTGTTCAGCACTGTTCACAGCTCAACGTGTTCAGCACTCGTGTTTTTACAGAAATTTCAGTAAGGGTATTATGGTCTTTTGGTCGGTTCACTCTTACCTTAAGAGTTTAACCCGAGCCTTTAGGGCATCATTCGACACTTAGAGAGTTTGAGAGAATAGGAGAAAGGGGAGAAGGCGATTCCAACCTAGGGTTTGTCTTTGGAAGAGAAATCAAAGGGTTCTGAGACCCTAGATCACTTCCAGTCCGGTTTTTCTCCAAGATCTCGGCTCAGACACTCGTGGAGAGCGTTCTCCAAGCTAGGGCAGCAGCTACACAGTCGTTTTGGAAAGGGGGATTTCTTCCTCATTGTTCAAGGTCGGTACTTTTTACTACCCTCCTAGTTATAGTTCATCTTTCCCTTCATTTCTCTCTTCATTTTCCATTATTTTACACTTGTGCTATGAGATGGATGGTTGTGAATGGTGAATGGAGATGGAATGGGCGACTGGATGCCAATGGTTGTGTGTGATGATTATAATGGGGAGGGCATTGTTCCAAAAATGAACATACATGTATGTGAGTAAAACCCATCTAGAAAAGCATGTTGTAGGGTAAATCGATAATGAACACACCATGTTTGATGAAATGCCAAGGTGAATAAGTGAGTTGAAAATTAGGAAATGCATGCCTAATAAATTATGGATATTGCTATGGCCTATGATAGTGTGTTTTCTTGCTTTCCCTAAATGACACGAATATACATTGCTCAATCATTGATGTTATATGTGTTGTGAAATCACCTAATTGTCATATTAAATTTAAATGCAAGTATGTACACGGTTCCTACGAGCACGGCATGCATGACATGATTTATCGAGGTTTTCAAGAACATGATTAGAGGTGGGACATATCCTACGATATGTTTTACCTCGCTTTTCACAAGAGGACAAGAACCAACATTCCACGAGGGGTCTCCCCTCACTCACAAGTGCATATCATGAAGAAGGGCCTCCCTTCCCTCGCAAGTACATACATATCATGAAGAAGGGTCTCCCTTCCCTCGCAAGTGCATTGCATAAAGAAGGGTCTCCCTTCCCTCTCAAGGCATCTCTCAAGCGCATCTCACAAGGATATCTCACATGTGTATCTCACAAGTTACATGATCACAAGCAAGCACGCATGACATGCATGACATGACACGACATACAAGAATCAAGCAAGATAGACAAGACAAGTTTTCAAGCACGAAAAGGGTACTTAAGTCAAGTCAAGCGCACGGTGTTTTCAAGGGTTTATCGGCTTTTATGAATGCAACATGATGAATTATATTGCTTTACTTATTGTCATGATATGAATCATTCCTGCTTTATATGCCTGAATTGTTTCCTACTTTATATATGCTATCCGTATGCTATGACTGTTGGTTAGTGCTTAGTACCTGTTGAGTATTCCATGCTCAGCCGTACTTCTTATGTCGGCAGGTTCTGAGGGAGCTGCTGCTCCATTTGATGTTTGCGCTCCTGGTCCATGGGTGGAAGAGGAGTATGTCGAGGAGCCTCTGGAGGAACCTCCAGTAGAGGGTTACCAATAGGTGGTTGTAGATTCTGAGTGGATTAGCTGTGGGTGAGATGAGAGTTTATATCCATGTATTTTGGCGGGTCTGTCCGCACTTTCTTTTGGTGACTTTTTGTATAAATTTGGATTTGCGTATGTATATACATAGAGGTTTGGTAGACTTCCACTGTGCTATGTTAGAGTATGTTTCCGCTGTTTATGTCCTCTATTGTATATGCTCTGTGGGTTTTTGCAGGTTGGTTTGTCAAGCAAGTCATGAAATCCATGATTAGTCGTCCAAAGTTCACTCTAACTCCTAGGGTGGGTTTTGGGTCGCGACAGAAGTGGTATCAGAGCGTAGGCTTTAGGTCTTTAGGGTCACTTAGAATCTTATACCACGGCTTGACAAGAGCATATGTTAGGAAACAAGTTAGGAAGGAAGTGAGTCGGAAACGAGTCTGGTTCCAAGTTTAAGACTAAACTTTAGTCTTAGTCTAAAATGGTTGCTTTAACCAAGTACGGTCCTAGATACGCCAGAACACTAAAGTATAAGTATAATGTGATAAATACTCTGATGACTTGATGTGATGTATATTAGTATTATACAACTAATACAAATTGAATTATTGTGAAATGGAAATGCGATAAATTGTGGTTTCAAGTGAGACTCATGTGGTGCTATTATTCTCAGGACTTTAGTCATGAGGCGGGGCACACGGGGTCGTGGACCACACACCAGAGCTTCATCTTCTTCCAGAGATGAGGATGAGCAGCTGACCTCTCTCAGGTCTTAGGCTCTATTGCTGAGACACTCGCCATACTGGCGGCTCGGCAAGCTATACCATCGTCGGCGGCACCTACTCCACCGCCCGCAGCTCCAGTACATCGTACAGCTGGAGTTGAGGCATTCAGGAGAATGAGGCCTCCATCATTCCATGGGAGTGTGGACCCTCTTGCTGCGGAGGCATGGATCCTCCAGATGGAGAAGATCTTTGCGGTCCTCTCGCCTACAGAGGAGGAGAGAGTAGCATGGGCAGCTTTCATGCTAGAGAGCGAAGCCCAACATTGGTGGTTGTCCGCATTGAGGATGCGAGATCTGACCATGCAGGGTCAACCTCGGACTTGGGAGGAGTTCAATGACACTTTTTACAAGAAGTATTTTCCGATTGGAGCACGGGAAAAGAAAGAGAGAGAATTCATCAACCTCGAGCAAGGTTCGATGTCGGTGGCACAATACGAGGCCAAGTTCTCGGAGCTATCACGCTTCGCGACACATATGATTGCCACCGAGGCAATGAAGGCAAGAAGGTTTGAGCAAGGGCTCAAAGATGTTATCATGGAGAAGGTTTCAGTTTTCAGACATGCTACCTACCCTGAGGTAGTAGACAAGGCCTTATTGGTCGAGGCCAATTCAGAGACAGTGTCCAAGAAAAGGGAGTTGGCAAGAGGCCAAGCTAGTAGTTCAGCACCTCCAGAGAGGCGGGCTCGTACCGGCCCTTATCAGTATGCGTGGCCAGCGCCACCGATGAGGCCATCTTATGCGCCTCCAGCACCACGGCAGTATGGGCCTCAGGCACCGCGACCTCAAGCTCTTCCAGCTCCACGGCCAGTTGCACCTCAGACGATGAGGTATGCTCCACCTTCGGCCCCTTCGACTTATACACACGAGGTCTGCACTTCATGCGGACCGAAGGCACCCGGCAGGAGATTGCCGAAGAGCATCGGGTGGATGTTTTCATTGTGGTCGCCAGGGCCATATGATCAGGGATTGCCCCAGTCGGCATTTACCAGGCCAGTCTCAGAGGATTAGTCCACCAGCACGCCCAGCAGGATCGTATTAGGCGTCATCTCAGACTACCCGGTCTACACCTTAGTCTCGCCAGGCGAACCAGGGACGAGTTTTTGCCTTGACAGAGGGTGATGCACTTGCATCTGACGATGTAGTGCAAGGTACGCAGTTGTAGCTTATTTAATTATCCATAAATTAAACTGTTAAGTATAAATTGATTGTGTACGTACTTGACATGTCATATATGTATATATACCTACATGTATACACTGTTGATGCATGGATTAACTCCGCTAGTTAAAATTTCAAGAACCCTACTAGTCAATGAGTATTTGGCTCGAGTGTTGATTGATACCAGGTCTACTCATTCATTTGTCTCGACGAGTTTTTCAGAAGGCTTTTCTGTAGAGCCAAGTCAGCTAGAACCGGAGTTAGCCATTTCGACTCCCCTCGGCAAAACAGTATTGGTAGATAAAGTGTATAGAAATAGTGTGGTCCAAGTTGGAAGCCACGAGTTGGCGGTTGATCTCATCGTCCTTGGATTCCAAGACTTTGATGTTATATCAGGAATGGATTGGTTAGCAGCACATCATGGGCATGTAGCTTGCTTTGAGAAAATGGTACTCTTCAAGCCAGTAGAAGGAAAACCATTCCACTTTCGCGGGTTGAAAAGTAGATCTATTGCTCATTTTGCGGCGTTGAGCTTAGCTAACCCCGAGGCAAAGGACTCATCGACTATTCCGGTTGTGAGTGAGTTCCTGGATGTATTTCCAGAGGAGTTGCCAGGATTGCCTCCAGACAGGGAGATTGAGTTTGTGATCGAGCTTGCACCAGGCACAGCTCCTGTTTTCAGGGCTCCGTATAGAATGGCCCCTATTGAACTCAAAGAGTTAAAGACCCAGTTGGAAGAATTACAAGGTCTTGGTTTCATTCGACCAAGTGTCTCACCGTGGGGTGCCCCGGTGTTGTTTGTTAAGAAGAAAGATGGCTCGATGCGGATGTGCGTCGATTACAGGCAATTGAACAAAGTCACTATAAAGAATAGGTATCCCTTGCCTAGGATTGATGACTTGTTCGATCAGTTGAAGGGAGCGAGATTTTGCTCGAAGATAGACCTTCGATTGGGTTATCACCAGTTGAAGATTAAGGCGGAAGATGTTCCCAAAACTGCTTTCAGGACTCGGTATGGACACTACGAGTTCTTGGTGATGCCTTTTGGACTCACGAACGCGCCGGCAGCCTTTATGGATTTGATGAACCGGGTGTTCCGGCCATATCTTGATAGGTGTGTGATTGTATTTGTTGATGACATTTTGGTCTATTCCTAGACAAGGAAAGATCACACACGCGACCTACGCCTTGCTTTGGAAATGCTAAGAGAGCACAAGCTATACGCCAAACTTAGCAAGTGTGAATTTTGGTTGGAAGAGGTGGCATTCCTAGGCCACGTTGTTTCGGCAGAAGGTATCTCGGTAGATCCGAAGAAGATCGAAGCAGTTATGAGTTGGGCGAGGCCCAAGAGTGTTACTGAGATACGCAGTTTTCTTGGATTGGCAGGCTACTACAGGAGATTCGTAGAGGGTTTCTCTAGCCTTGCAGCACCGCTCACTTACCTGACAAGGAAGAACGCCAAGTTTGTATGGAGTGATAAGTGTGAGATCAGTTTCACGGAACTGAAGAAGAGGCTTACTACAGCCCCTGTCCTTACTGTGCCATCTGGACCTTATGGGTATGAGGTGTATAGTGATGCCTCGCACGTTGGACTTGGGTGCGTACTCATGCAGCACAAGAAAGTCATTGCCTATGCATCAAGGCAGTTGAAGGAGCATGAGAAGAATTATCCCACGCACGACTTGGAGCTTGCGGCAGTCGTGTTTGCACTTAAGATTTGGCGTCATTACCTTTATGGGGTGGAGTTCTATGTGTTCACTGATCACAAGAGTCTCAAGTATCTCTTTTCCCAAAAGGAGCTGAATCTAAGGCAACGGCGTTGGATGGAATTTTTGAAAGACTATGATTGTACCATTCAATACCACCCGGGTAAGGCAAATGTGGTGGCTGATGCTTTGAGTAGAAGACCTCCGGGGTTATTAGCATGCATGTTAGTGCAAGAATGGAAGCTACTTGAAGACTTGGCAAATCTGGACATTAGTGTGAATGACTCTGTCCGTAGTCCTATCTTGGCAAATGTCACGGTTCGGCCATACATTATAGATTTGATCCAAGAATACCAAGCCACGGATGCTGAATTGTTGGCTTATCGGGACAAGGAAGTTGCTAAGGGTAGTGAGGACTTCTCTCTTACTAGTCGGGGTGCTATCACATTCAAGGGAAGCCTGTGCGTCCCAGCCAATGCAGATCTTCGAAGAGAGATTTTGGATGAAGCACACCGTTCGAAGTACACAGTGCATCCAGGGGGTACAAAGATGTACCGGAACCTCAAGAGTCACTTTTGGTGGCGGAATATGAAGAGGGATGTTGCAGAATATGTGGCACGGTGCTTAGTGTGCCAACAGGTGAAAGCAGAACACATGCGACCCGCCGGTCTAATGCATTCTCTTCCTATTCCCGAGTGGAAATGGGAGAACATATCCATGGATTTCATAGTTGGCTTGCCAAAAATGGCAAAGGGCTCAGATGCAATTTTGGGTTGTAGTAGACCGTCTGACGAAGTCTGCGCACTTCCTACCCTACCGAACTACTTTCAACTCTAGTCAGTTAGCCACTTTGTACATCAAGGAAGTGGTGAGGTTGCACGGAGTGCCCGTCAGTATCGTGTCGGATCGGGATCCAAGATTCACGTCAAGATTTTGGAAAAGTTTCCAAGAGGCTATGGGTTCCCGACTTGATTTCAGCACCGCTTTTCATCCACAGACGGATGGACAAACCGAGAGAGTGAACCAAGTCATTGAAGACATGCTTCGGGCTTGTATGTTGGATTTCAGAGGCAGTTGGGAAGAGCACTTGCCTTTGGTTGAATTCGCCTATAATAACAGCTATCAAGCAAGTATCCAAGTGGCACCATTTGAGGCCTTGTATGGGCGAAGTTGTAGGTCTCCTCTCTATTGGGATGAGGTAGGAGAAAGGAAAGTACTTGGTCCGGAGTTGATTGAGCAAACTGCAAACACAGTTAAGATCATTCGGGATCGATTGAAAGCCGCTCAAGATCGTCAGAAAAGTTATGCGGACACACGCCGTAGGGACTTGGGATTTCAAGTAGGGGATCAAGTTTTTGTGAAAGTATCTCCTAGCAAAGGGATCATGAGATTTGCAAGCGAGGCAAACTCAGTCCTCGGTATGTTGGGCCTTTTGAGATTATCACACGAGTTGGTGAGGTTGCTTACAGGGTAGCTCTCCCACCTCACATGGCCGCAGTTCACAACGTCTTCCATGTGTCTATGCTTCGGAAGTACATTGCGGATCCTTCGCATGTCATAGACTTGGAACCGTTGGAGATTCGAGAGGACCTCACCTTGATTGAAAAGCCGGTTCAGATTTTGGATCGAAGAAATCAGGTGCTTCGCAACAAGACAATCCCTTTGGTTCTTGTGCAATGGCAACACCATGCTCGGGAAGAAGCTACATGAGAGCGTGAAGCAGAAGTCAAAGCAAAGTACCCAGAATTAATTGAATGAGTTTTGTATAAGTTTGTATATGACTGGTAATTTTCTTTTGGTTTGTAATGCAAGTAGAGTCTGAATTTCGAGGACGAAATTTTTGTAAGGGGGGAGGATGTAGAGCCCCTGACCTTTTCACAGTTAATGCATGACACTCCCGTTGTCATTTTTCATTTAAAGAGGTATAATTAATAAATAAGGAAGAAATTGGAAATTTCAAAATGTCAGAGATGTTCCTTTTCGAAGTACGAGCCCAACGCAAGTTAAATCGTAAAAATCGGATGAACGAGTCAAAAGATATGGCCAAAACAGTCTGGACCTGTAGGAAATCGTAGCTCGGTTAGGCGCTAAGGACGTAGCTCGGTTATGCGCTAAGGGCGTAGCTCGGTTATGCGCTAAGGACGTAGCTCGGAAGGCGCTAAGGTCGTTCTCTGATAAGGCACAGACAACGCATAGACAACGTACTCTGATAACGTATACGTTGTGCATCCGTTGTGCAACAGACAACGGTACGTTGTACAGCAGACAACGTGTACGTTGTGCATAAGACAACGGACTACGGGTTCAGCACTATGCACGACACGACGTGACAATGGGCTCGGCACCCTTTACAACGGACAACGTGTTTGGTACTGTTCACAGCACAACGTGTTCAACACTATTCACAGCACAACGAGTTGGCGCTATTCACAGCACAACGAGTTGGCACTATTCACAGCACAACGAGTTGGCACTGTTCACAGCACAACGTGTTCAGCACTGTTCACAGCTCAACGTGTTCAGCACTCGTGTTTTTACAGAAATTTCAGTAAGGGTATTATGGTCTTTTGGTCGGTTCACTCTTACCTTAAGAGTTTAACCCGAGCCTTTAGGGCATCATTCGACACTTAGAGAGTTTGAGAGAATAGGAGAAAGGGGAGAAGGCGATTCCAACCTAGGGCTTGTCTTTGGAAGAGAAATCAAAGGGTTCTGAGACCCTAGATCACTTCCAGTCCGGTTTTTCTCCAAGATCTCGGCTCAGACACTCGTGGAGAGCGTTCTCCAAACTAGGGCAGCAGCTACACAGTCGTTTTGGAAAGGGGGATTTCTTCCTCATTGTTCAAGGTCGGTACTTTTTACTACCCTCCTAGTTATAGTTCCTCTTTCCCTTCATTTCTCTTCATTTTCCATTATTTTACACTTGTGCTATGAGATGGATGGTTGTGAATGGTGAATGGAGATGGAATGGGCGACTGGATGCCAATGGTTGTGTTGTGATGATTATAATGGGGAGGGCATTGTTCCAATAATGAACATACATGTATGACTTGAGTAAAACCCATCCAGAAAAGCATGTTGTAGGGTAAATCGATAATGAACACACCATGTTTGATGAAATGCCAAGGTGAATAAAGTGAGTTGAAATTTAGGAAATGCATGCCTAATAAATTATGGATATTGCTAGGGCCTATGATAGTGTGTTTTCTTGCTTTCCCTAAATGACACGAATATTACATTGCTCAATCATTGATGTTATATGTGTTGTGAAATCA
Organism: Tetracentron sinense; assembly: GCA_015143295.1. Classification (NCBI taxonomy): domain Eukaryota; kingdom Viridiplantae; phylum Streptophyta; class Magnoliopsida; order Trochodendrales; family Trochodendraceae; genus Tetracentron; species Tetracentron sinense. Next base: position 10,682 of record JABCRI010000103.1, read on the forward strand.
CCCAATTGTCATATTTAAATTTAAATGCAAGTATGTACACGGTTCCCACGAGCACGGCATGCATGACATGATTTATCGGGGTTTTCAAGAACATGGTTAGAGGTGAGACATATCCTACGATATGTTTTACCTCGCTTTTCACAAGAGGACAAGAACCAACATTCCACGAGGGGTCTCCCCTCACTCACAAGTGCATATCATGAAGAAGGGCCTCCCTTCCCTCGCAAGTACATACATATCATGAAGAAGGGTCTCCCTTCCCTCGCAAGTGCATTGCATAAAGAAGGGTCTCCCTTCCCTCTCAAGGCATCTCTCAAGCGCATCTCACAAGGATATCTCACATGTGTATCTCACAAGTTACATGATCACAAGCAAGCACGCATGACATGCATGACATGACATGACATACAAGAATCAAGCAAGATAGACAAGACAAGTTTTCAAGCATGAAAAGGGTACTTAAGTCAAGTCAAGCACACGGTGTTTTCAAGGGTTTATCGGCTTTTATGAATGCAACATGATGAATTATATTGCTTTACTTATTGTCATGATATGAATCATTCCTGTTTTATTTGCCTGAATTGTTTCCTACTTTATGTATGCTATCCGTATGCTATGACTGTTGGTTAGTGCTTAGTACCCGTTGAGTATTCCATGCTCAGCCGTACTTCTTATGTCGGCAGGTTCTGAGGGAGCTGCTGCTCCATTTGATGTTTGTGCTCCTAGTCCATGGGTGGAAGAGGAGTACGTCGAGGAGCCTTTGGAGGAACCTCCAGTAGAGGGTTACCAATAGGTGGTTGTAGATTCTGAGTGGATTAGCTGCGGGTGAGATGAAAGTTTATATCCATGTATTTTGGCGGGTCTGTCCGCACTTTCTTTTGGTGACTTTTTGTATAAATTTGGATTTGCGTATGTATATACATAGAGGTTTGGTAGACTTCCGCTGTGCTATGTTATAGTATGTCTCCGTTGTTTATGTCCTCTATTGTATATGCTCTGTGGGTTTTTGCAGGTTGGTTTGTCAAGCAAGTCACGAAATCCATGATTAGTCGTCCAAAGTTCACTCTAACTCCTAGGGTGGGTTTTGGGTCGCGACATAACCGGGGATCGAATTTCGATGTCGTTTCTTCTAACACATGTATTTCAACCCAGCCAAAGTGTGGGAAATTGTTTCTATGGATTCCAAGCTCGTTTACCCGATTTGAGCATCGAGAGGCCTGGAATCCTTAATTAGAAAGTATACTTCGACCAAAACCTACAAATGTGCACCAAATCAAAATCGGGAGTCAGATTTCATTGTTGTTTCTTATAACGCGAGTATTTTGACCCAACTTATGTGTGAAAATTCGTTTCGATGGAATTCGAGGTCCTTTAGAAAGTATGCTTTTGCCTAAACCTAAACGCAAACCAAATCCAAACCAGGGTTCGGATTTCAATGTCGTTTCCTTTAACGCATGTATTTCGACAAACCTAAGTGTTGGAATTTGTTTCGATGGAATCCGAGGTCATTTGGCTATTTAGGGTCCGAGAGGCCCGAAACCCGAAATCCGTACTTAGTGTACTTCGGCCTAAACCTAAAAACTTGCACCAAATCCAAACGGTGGTGGGATTTCGATGTCATTTTTGTTAACGCGTGTATTTTGACCCAGCTAAAGTTTGGGAGTTCGTTTCGATGGAATCCGAGGTCATTTGCCCAATTTGGGCAACGAGATGCCCGAAATCCATACTTAGAAAGTATACTTCGACCAAAACATACAAATGTGCATCGAATCCAAACCGGGGGTCGGATTTTGATGTCGTTTCATCTAACGCGTGTATTTCGACCCAAGAAATTTGTTTCGATGGAATCCGAGGTCGTTTGCCTGATTTGGGCTTCGAGTGGTCTGCAATCCATACTTAGTATACATCGGCTTAAACCTACAAACGCGCACCAAATACAAACCGGGGTGGGATTTTGATGCCGTTTCATCTAAAGCATGTATTTCGACCCAATCTAAGTGTGGGAATTCATTTGATGGAATCCAAAGTCGTTTGCCAAATTTGGACACCGAGACGTTTGGAATTCATTCTTAGAAAGTATATTTTGGCCTAAACTTACAAACGCGCACCGAATCCAAACTGGGATTGGATTTTGATGTTGTTTCTTCTACCGCGTATAATTCGACCCAACCTCATTGAGGGAATTCGTTTCGATAGAATCCGTTGTCATTTGCCCGATTTGGGCTTCGAGAGGCCCCGTAATCCATACTTAGAAAGTATACTTCGGCTTAAACCTATAACACGCACCAAATCCATATTGGGGGTCGGATTTCGATTTCGTTTCTCTTAACACGTGGAAATTTGTTTCGAAGGAATCCGAGCTCATTTACCCGATTTGAGTATCGAGAGACCCGGAATCCATACTTAGAAAGTATACTTCGACCAAAACCTACAAATGCGCACCGAATCAAACCGGAGGTCGGATTTCGATGTCGGTTCTTTAAACGCATGAATTTTGACCCAACCTATGTAGGAAAATTCCTTTCGATGGAATCCGAGGTCGTTTGCCCAATTTGGGCTCCAAGAGACCCGAAACCCATACTAATAAAGTATACTTCGGCCTAAACCAACAAACACGCACCAAATCGAAACCGGGGGTCAGATTACTATGCCATTTCTTCTAACGCATGTATTTTGAGCCAATCTAAGTGTGGGAATTCATTTTGATGGAATCCGAGGTCGTTTGCCCGATTTGGGCTCCGAGAGGCCCGAAATCCATACTTAGAAAGTATACTTCGGCCTAAACCTACAAACGTGCGACAAATCTAAACCGGGGTCAGATTTCAATGTCATTTCTGTTAACGCCTGTATTTCGACCCAGCCAAAGTGTGGGAATTCGTTTTGATGGAATCCGAGGTCGTTTGCCCAATTAGAGCACCGAGAGGCCTAAAATCCATATTAGAAAGTATACTTTGGCATAAACCTACAAACGCGCACCAAATACAAACCGGGGGTCAGATTTCGATGTCGTTTCTTCAAATGCGTGTATTTCAACCCAACCTATGTATGGAAATTCGTTTCGATGGAAACTGAGGTCTTTTGCCCGATTTGGGCACCAAAAGACCCGAAATGCATACTTAGAATATATACTTCTGCCAAAACCTACAAACAAGCACCGAATCCAAATCGAGGGTCGGATTTCGATGTTGTTTCAATTAACACATGTATTTTGGGCCAAGCCAAAGTGTGGGAATTCGTTTCGATGGAATCCGAGATCGTTTGCCCGATTTGGGCAACAAGAGGCCCGAAATCTATGCTTAGAAAGTATACTTCGACCTAAAACTAAAACAAGTAAAAAATCCAAACTAGGGGTCGGTTTTCAATGTCATTTCCTCTAACATGTGTGTTTCGACCAAACCTAAGTGTAGGAATTTGTTTCGATGGAATCTGAGGTCGTTTGCCTAATTTTGGCACTAAGAGGCCCGAAATCCATACTTCGGCCAAAACGTACAAACGAGCACCAAATCCAAACCGGTGGTCGGATTTTGATTATGTTTTCTCTAACATGTGTATTTAGACCCAACTTAAGTGTGAGAATTCGTTTTGATCGAATCTGAGGTCGTTTGCCCGATTAGAGCACCGAGAGGCCCGCAAATAATACTTAGAAAGTATACTTCGGCCTAAACCTACAAACACACACCAAATGCAAACCGGGGGTCGGATTTTGATGTTGGATCTTCAAACGCATGTTTTTTGACCCAACCTATGTCTGGAAATTCGTTTCGATGGAATCCGAGGTCGTTTGCCCTATTTGGGCACCAAGAGGCCTGAAATGCATACTTAAAAAGTATACTTTAGCCAAAACCTACAAACGAGCACCGAATCCAAATCGAGGGTTGGATTTTGATGTCGTTTCTATTAACGCCTGTATTTTGACCCAGCCTAGGTGTGGGAATCCGTTTCGATGGAATCCGAGGTCATTTCCCCGACTTGGGCAACGAGAGGCCCGAAATCTATACTTAGAAAATATACTTCAACCTTAACCTAAAACGCGTCCCGAATCCAAACCGGGGGTCGGATTTCAATGTCATTTCCTCTAACGCGTGTATTTCGACCAAACCTAAGTGTGGGAATTTTTTTCGATGGAATCTGAGTTCCTTTGCCCGATTTGGGCACCAAGAGGCTCAAATGCTTAGAAAGTATACTTCGGTTTAAAGGTACAAACGTGCACCAAATTCAAACCGGAGGTCGGATTTCGTTGATGTTTCCTCTGGAGAAACTTAAAAAACCTCTCTACCCACTCCCAAGGTTGTACTCCACGAAGTGGAATGGTTTACAGTATATAGAGACCCAAAAACAATGTTTAGAAGTTGCTAAAATAGGTTGAAAACCAAAGAGGCAAGCAAAAGAGTCGCATTAACAAAACTCCCATATCAGGGTCGACCCATGGAGATGGTTCGGTCGACCAAAGTGTACACTTCGGTTGACCGGATGATCCTCATGGGTAGACCCAAGTTTTTTCAACTCTCTACCCAAATTCACCATACAAATCAAGGCCTATTCAGGGTCAACCCAAAACGGTCTGGGTCGACCCAGAGGCTAAAAAAAATTTTAAAAATTCATTTTTAGCTCTCGGTACCTTCACAAAAGTTGTAGCTCTTTTCGACGCGGTCGATTTAACATATTATAGAGTAAAATCTGAGTTACGGTTTGTGAGATATACCTCTTGCAAGAAACCTTGGTTTTTTGAAAAATTTCAGCATTGTTAACTTGTTATGCACTACTTATCTCATCACCTAGGGTCCGTATGATTAGACTAGGACACTTACCACATAATGCATCATGGTAGGATTATTATAGGTCAAATCCCACCTATGGTAGCATGGTATCTGGGCCAGTTACCATCCTATGATGGAAATGATCAACCGAGTGGATCAACCTGTCTTCTTTGGTCTTCAACTTCGCTTTGGCGTGGATGCTTGAAGGTAATGACACAAGACACACACCTAGACACCTAGACTCACTTTTTTTGACACCGGAATATGCCAACCCAAAAATCATGGACTTTACAATCTCCCCTTTTGGCAATTCCGTGGCAAAACCAAACTGAAGTACATGACTTGACACAAACGCACCCAAACACATCAAAACGGTGAATTAGGACATTACATGACTCTAACACTTTTACATGACATCAATTGAAAAATAATCTTAATTTAAAACACTTAAGCTCTTGTCAAGTAAAATCAATCTGCTGCAACCCTGCACCTGCACATGCTCATAAATAAAACACCCGTGAAGCATGTGTGGAATATGAAAATAAGTAATCACAGGTAAAGCAAGGAATGTACTGAACTTGGGAAATTGTACCCAACATTCTCCCCCCTTTTGGCACAATTGCCAAAAGTAGTCATGAAGCCAATATCATAAATAATATAGCAATTTAACACCTGTGAAATATCAAGGCAATCACAGTACAACCAAGTAAATGTAGACAATGAGGGGACTTAAGAGTGGGGAACAAGATAGAAATATGAAGCACAAACTCCCACTCAACTACTCAGGCACAGAACTCCCCCTCAACAACTCAACTTGATCTTTTCCCCCTAAGATCAAGGATACCACCAAAAATAGGGCAACTACGCTAGAAAGGCCCATGCCAAACAAAAAGAAACACACAAAAAAATATCATGGCCACACAAACATGCATCAAAAGCATTCCAAATAGTAGTAATTGAAGATTACAAATCCAATGAATAACATGATTAGTTAGTCCAACTGAGGATACACATCTACCTAAATCTCACGAAATGCTAAATTATAGCCAATTCACTTAGACAAATTTAGTGAACAGTTCAAAAGTGAAGCATTGTGTGTAGTGGTGGTCTGACTAGATACTAGTTCAAGGTTTCTTTCCCTTTCCAAGGATATGACATTAACCACTAAGGGGACTCCTGAAGACATAAATCTTAGAAGTCAAACCTAGTTAGATCCAGATATGCTGATTTTTTTTTTTTACATTTTAGTGCTCCTATATCCATTTTATTTGACTCATTAGTTTTCTTTTATATTTGGTCAAATACCTCCAAACTTTGTAAGATTTCTTTTTATGATCTTTATCTGATCATATCTTTTCATGCAATGATGGCTTTCAAACTATTTAGGTAGGTAGTCCTAGCTATTAGCAGCAGGGGCTTTCACTCTAGTGATCCAGATAGATACCTACTGTCCGCCTAGGTAGCCATTTCATACTGTTTGCATCCAATAGTGATTTTCACACTATCCCAGTAGGTAGTCCTTTTCATTGCAACAAATTAAGCTCATGGAAGATACACAAAATGGGGATGACTAACAAATATGGTCATTCTAGATTAGTCATCCAAGGTTACACTATTGGGATAAGTCATACACCTACAGATTAGAAAATAGACCTCTCAATAGAATTAGTTAAAGTGCATGTGACATTTGTAAAGCATACACACATGAATAAGTCTCTAACTGTTCAAGATAAAACCGGTCCAATTTTTAGCATAACCAGGAGACTATGATGGTGACATATCCTCAATCAGCAACAAACACATGTTCAACCCTAGACAAGTATATAAATAAATATCACACAAGGAATGCAGATCATGCAAGTCAAACAAGGGCAACATGAAAAAAAATCTTTTTGGATTTTATGGTTTTTCAATGTTTTTGGATTTTTCAAAATAAAGAAAATAGAAAAACATACCAAAGCAAATAAACACTAGTAAAAAGAAAGACTACTAGTATACACAAATAGCATAGCACTAGGACAAGATAAAACACTAACAGCACACCCTAGGCTATGATATGCACGGGCTAAGTGAAGCCCTTCAGGTCTTCCTTTCTCACCCAAACGGTTTTCGAAGTTTGATTGACCATTTGGTCTCTAACCATTTCAGTTGAGGTAGGTATGACCTTTTGCCTCTTCCTCTTGTTCCTCATTTTCCAGGATTGAGTCCTAGAATTATGGGGGGCTTTATGGTTTTCTCCGTTACCTCCTCTATATCTAGCATTAGGAGTGTCATAACCATGCCACTGTCTAGAGTTGTGAGCAATATTCATCACATCTTAACACAAACTCCTAGATTTCTCCATTAGGACCTCAACTCTCCTTTGAAGATTCTCATTAAAGTTGTTGTGGTTCTCAAAATCATGATTGGGCATTTCTTCGAAGTTTAGGACATCGAGGCTTAATATGACCCTTCACTCCACAGGTATGACATGTAGGAATGAATTTCTGAGTAGAAGGGTCTTTCCCTTTAGCAGGAGGGCGCCTTTTAGCACCAGGCTCAGTGTTCGAGGTGGATGGAGTTCCCTTCACATCTCCACACATCTGATTTTGCTCAAGATCAGCTAACTTGATTTCAAGACTTGTCTTTTCATCAAGACAAACATGTAGACCGGATTCAAGTAGCTAACTCTTGGCAAGGAGGGAAGCCTTCTCTTCCTCAAGCTGTGACACAAGAGCTCTCAACCCTGAAGCCACTTGGTCTAAGGCATCTTTTTCTATTTCAATAGATTTGATCTTTTTGGATATGGAAAACTGAAACTTTTTCAGCTTTAGGCATTCCTGAAATAGTTCATCATAGACTGCCCCAAGCTCTCCCTCAGAATCTGAGTCATTCTGACTCTCATCATCCTCCTCACCATCACTACATTGTTGGTTACTCACAGCATTTGAAGAAGATTTTCTCAATCCCAGATAAGGATGCAGTGAAGGCCACATAACCCCTAGTCTCCTCACAAGAAGAACTATCTGATTCCTTAGATTCAGATTCACTGTCATCCATTGCCTTGCCCTTAAATCTTTTCTTATTGGAGCATTCAGCGGCAATATGGCCGTAGCCTTGGCATTCATAGTATTGAACACCTTGGGATTTCTTGTCCATACTTTTAAAATGTTTCTTGTTTTCAAAGTGCTTGGACTTGGGCTTTTAAAAAGATTTTTGTCCTTTCGGATTAAATCTCTTATTCAGTTTCAAAAATTTTCTGAATTTCTTAGCAAACATAGCCAACTCTTCTTCTTCATCCTCAGAGGAAGAACTATGGATTCCTTGACGGACTTCAAGGCAATGGATTTTGATTTCTTAGATGGGTTCAGATTTAACTCATAGGTTTGAAGAGAACCAACCAACTCTTCAAGTTTGAGAGCATCAACATTTTTGCTTTCCTCGATGGCGGTAACCTTCGATCGAAATCTCTCAGGTAAAGATCTCAAAAATTTTCTAACAATTTTGGACTCTGGAATTCTTTCCCCTAGATTGAAACTAGAATTGACAATGTCACTCAGATTAACATAAAAACTATCAAAAGTTTCATTATCATCCATCATCAACTTTTCAAACTTAGAGGTCAGCAATTGAAGTTTGGAGATCTTGACAGTTGTAGTCCCTTTATGGGTAATTTGAAGAATGTCTCATGCCTCCTTCGAAGTGTCACATTTAGAAATACGTCGAAATTCTTCAAGTGTGACAGCGGCGAAGATTGCATTTAAACCCTTGTTATTCCATCTACAACTTTCAAGTTCTACATTTGTCCATTACGAAGAAGGTTTAGGGATGATCTGGTCATTTCTGGTCTTTGTTGGATGGGTCCAACCTTGTTCAATGGAGAACCATACTCTCTCATCTAGTGATTTTAGAAACGCTCTCATTCGAGCTTTCCAATAGGCATAATTATTCCTATCAAATAATGGGGGACAAGAGATAGATCCTCCCTCTCTTTGGGGATTCATATTCACCGAAAAATATGAGACAAGATCACACTAAAAAGTTAGTGAACCCGCTCTGATACCAATTGAAAAATAAAATTCGGTGAACCTCAAATCCGATGTTTGAGTTGAGAATCTCACAAGTTCAAGGGGGTGGTTCGGTTTCCTTAAAAGTCTATCTACCCTTTTGATGATTTTAACAATTAAGTTATTAGTTTAAGGGATGATAAAATTTAAGTGCGGAAATAGAAAACCAAGCAAACCACAACACAAGGATTTTTATGTGGAAACCCTTCCGGGAAAAACCATGGGACCTAGTCCAGCCATGAGAATCCACTAAGAAAAAGTAAACATGAACTTACAAGACTCAAACTTGACTCCTTCAGACTCGACACCACGATCCTTCAATTCCTAGTCCTCCACACCTTGAAAATTCATCATATACTCACAAGTCCCGTGATCAACCATAGCCGCTCGTACTTCTCTTTGTGTCTCGAAAAACAGTCCACGATCTTCCGATCGATCTCCGTCAATGACGGCTTCGCAATCCACCGACCAAATCACTCTACCACGATCCTTCTTGAATCGATCTCCTTCGCAAAGGCTCCGGAACACTCTGGCCAAGGTGTTCTATCCAGAACAGGTTGATAGTTTGATAAGAATCATCACCTAGATGGACTCCTTCAATGCACAAGTCCAAACAAGCTAATATGGAGCTTTGGGATTGCCAACTCTAGGTTTAATGCACTAACAAAAGGAATTGAGAAAAATATATTCCATAGGTTTTATGACCTTTGGAGCAACTTAAAAAACCTCTCTACCCACTCCCAAGGTTGTACTCCATGAAGTGGAATGGTTCATAATATATAGAGACCCAAAAACAATGTTTAAATGTTGCTAAAATAGGTTGAAAACCAAAGAGGCAAGCAAAGGAGTCACATTAGCAAAACTCCCATATCAGGGTCGACCCATGGAGATGGTTCGGTCAACCAAAGTGTACACTTCAGTTGACCGGATGATCCTCATGGGTAGACCCAAGTTTTTTCAACTCTCTGCCCAAATTCACCATACAAATCAGGGTCTATTCAGGGTCGACCCAAAACAGTCTGGGTCGATCCAGAGGCTAAAAACGATTTTAAAAATTCATTTTCAGCTCTCAGTCCCTTCACAAAAGTTGTAGCCCTGATCGACACGGTCAATTTGACATATTATAGAGTAAAATTTGAGCTATGTTTTGTGAGATATGCCTCTCGCAAGAAACCTTAGTTTTTTGAAAAATTTCAGCATTGTTAACTTGTTATGCACTACTTATCTCATCACCTAGGGTCCGTATGATTAGACTAGGACACATACCACCTAAGGCATCATGTTAGGATTATTCTAGGTCAAATCCCATCTATGGTAGCATGGTATCTAGGTCACTTACCATCCTATGAAGGAAATGATCAACCGAGTGGATCAACCGGTCTTCTTTGGTACCTAGACTCACTTGTTTTGACACCGGAATATGCCAACACAAAAAACATGGACTTTACAGAATCCGAGGTAGTTCGCCCGATTTGGGCACCAAGAGGCCAGAAATCCATACTTCGAAAGTATTCTTCGGCCTAAGCCTATAAACACCCACCAAATCAAAATCGGGGGTCGGATTTCGATATCGTTTCTTCAAATGCGTGTATTTAGACCCAACCTATGTATGGAAATTCGTTTTGATAGAATCCGTGGTCGTTTGCCCGATTTGGGCACCAAGAGGCTCGAAATCCATACACTTAGAAAGTATACTTTGGCCTAAATATACAAACTCGCACCAAATCCAAACCGGGGATGGATTTCGATGCCGCTTCTTCTAACGTGTGTATTTCGACCCAATCTAAGTGCTAGAATTCGTTTTGATGGAATCTAAGGTCGTTTGCCTGATTTGGACACCAAGATGGTTGGAATTTATAGAAAGTATACTTCGGCCTAAACTTAAAAAAGAGCACTAAATCCAAATCGTGGGTCGAATTTTGATCTCATTTCTTCTAACACATATAATTCGACCCAACCCAAGTGAGGGAATTCGTTTCGATAGAATCCGATGTCGTTTGCCCAATTTGGGCTCCGAGAGGCCCGTAATCCATACTTAGAAAGTATACTTCCGCTTAAACCTGTAACATGCACCAAATCCAAACTGGGGGTCGGATTTCGATTTTGTTTCTTTTAACGCATGTATTTTGACCCAGCCAAAGTGTCGGAATTTGTTTCCATGGAATCCGAGCTCATTTACCCGATTTGAGCATCGAGAGGCTTGGAATCCATACTTAGAAAGTATACTTCAACCAAAACCTACAAATGTGCATTGAATCAAACCAGGGGTCGGATTTCGATGTTGGTTCTTTACACACATGAATTTTGACCCAACCTATGTGGGGAAATTCATTTTGATAGAATCTGAGGTCGTTTGCCCGATTTAGGCACCAAGAGGCCTGAAATCCATACTTGTAAAGTATACTTCGGCCTAAACCAACAAACGTGCACCAAATCCAAACCGGGGGTCGGATTTTGATGCCATTTCTTCTAACACGTGTATTTCGAGTCAATCTAAATGTGGGAATTCATTTTGATGGAATCCGAGGTCGTTTGCCCCATTTGGGCTCCGAGAGGCCCGCAATCCATACTTAGATAATATACTTCGGCCTAAACCTACAAACATGCAACAAATCCAAACTGGGGGTCAGATTTTGATTTCCTTTCTATTAACGCGTGTATTTCAACCTAGCCAAAGTGTGGGAATTTGATTCGATGGAATCCGAGCTAGTTTGCCCGATTAGATCACCGAGAGGCTTGAAATCCATACTTAGAAAGTATACTTCGGCCTAAACCTACAAACGCGCACCAAATCCAAATCGGGGGTCAGATTTCGATGTCATTTCTTCAAACGCGTGTATTTCAACCCAACCTATGTATGGAAATTCGTTTCGATAGAATCCGAGGTCGTTTGCTCGATTTGGGCACCAAAAGGCCCGAAATGCATACTTAGAAAGTATACTTCAGTCAAAACCGACAAATGAGTGTAAGCACCCGATTCTTACACCCGCACCTAACGGTAGTTAAAACCTTTTAATTATGGTTACCCCCCTCATACCCTAGCTAAACCCTAGCTGAACCCTAGGTAAAACCCTAGGACCTATCCCAAGTTAAACCTTAGGACCCGCCCTAAGTCAAACCCTAGAATGCCCATGTCAAAAATCCTTGCCCTTAGGTGACCCTAGCACAACCCTAGAGCCATTAGGGCTTAAACCCTAAGACCCTTGGCCTATAGGGCCTGATCCCTAGTCTAGGCCCTTAAGGCCCAAAAGCCCTTAGAACAAACTCCCATACCCGTATATACAGGGCCCAGCCCATTTACTAGCAAATCCCATAATGTCAGTAGAAGATCTACCGACATTATTTTTTGGCCTTGTTTCAAGCTGTCAATAGATCTTCTACCGATAGTATGTGAGTTACGAGTTTGCAGGCTGCAAACGCATTGCACACTCAACCCTCACCTCGGTCTCTCCCTTCAGGCCCCTTAGTCGACCATCACCAGGTCCAATACCCTTCTCCCCCTTCTCCTTAAACCCCCATTAGGTCCCCTTGAGCTTCCTCTATAAATCCAAACTCACCTACTGTACAAACGGTTTGAATTTTTTAGAGGAGAATCCCTGTTGCAAGATCGTGTCCCTCAGCCTCCCCTCTCTAGTCTTGATCCCAAGACTCCCCTGGACCTGCTTTAAGCCTACCCTAAATGTTGCAGGCACCACCGTAGCACCACCACTGAGCATTCGGCCACCACCAGCTCAGCTAAAACAGAGCACTGGGTAGGGACACCCTTACCCATTTACTTTTGTTCTCTCTATCTTGTGAGCCCCTGGTCAATTGCAGGGGAGTTATGTGCTTTATTTTTAATGCTTAGTAGGTAAATCAACCCATACAGAGCGTTCACTCACCTAAACCATAGGTGTGGTGAACCCCTACGGGCGTTCCCACTCTCAGAGCTTTGCAAGCCATCACAAAACCCTCTGGGGGTCCCTCAGATCATGAGTGTCGCGACCCAAAATACCCCCTAAGAGTTAGGGATACTTTAAGCTCGAGACCGCCATGTCATACCATCTGGTCATGACACATAAGGCGAACATACCAACCTGCAAGAGCATATAAGGCATACAAAAGGCGAACCAGAAAATTTCTTCATACATAAACCTGTAATTTGTATTCTAAGTCTAAACCAACAGTTTATACAAAATGTAAAGTCTAAAGTGGACATTCCCCACTTTCAAAATACACAACCCTCTTCCTTACATCACTCAAGAATAGTCTATGTAGGGCCTCCTATCTAGAGCTCCATCATCCTGGTAATGATCCATGGCCGGCTCCGGCTCGTAGTACTCCTCCACAATCCAGGGCTCAGGAGTGTGTGCATCCATAGAACCTACTGAAGTCAACAATTCGGCTGTGCGTGGAATACTCAGTGTATACAAACTACTAAATGACATCAAGAATAGCATATGCATTTATCATAACGAAATAGGCAAAAGCAAAGCAGAATGAGCATATAACGTAGAGCAGTTCATAAAACAGATAGCATGTGAGCATTTCTTTTCAAGGCACATATCGTTGAACATTTCACTAACCACATACTTTGAGACATAACAAATCCGATACTTAGAGTGATTCACAAAACCAATAACAAGCGATACTTTACAAGCTAGGAGATAGACTCCATTGAGTTCAAAACGAAATGATACTTTACAAGCAAGGCGGTCCCTTAAGAACACCCTTGAGTTCAAAACAAAGTGATACTTTACAAGCAAGGAGGTGAACTCCCTTGAGTTCGAAAATCAAGCGATACTTTACAAGAAAGGAGGTAAACTCCCTTGAGTTCGAAAATCAAAGCGATATTTTACAAGCAAGGAGGTAAACTCCCTCGAGTCGAAATCAAAGCGATACTTTACAAGCAAGGAGGTAGACTCCCTTGAGTCGAAATCAAAGCAATACTTTACAAGCAAGGAGGTAGACTCTCTTGAGTCGAAATCAAAGCAATACTTTACAAGCAAGGCCTAAGCCCTTGAATCCCGGAAATCATTCTTTGAGCAAATCCACTTTTGAGAAAAACCTCTTTTAGCAAAACCATACTTGAAAACCTTAACTTAGAACAAAAACCCTTTGAGCCGAAATCTTAACTTATGAACTTAATAAAACACTTTTCTTGTGAAAAATCATCTAATCATGCGAGACTCGTGAACATAGAGTGCATATAGTACTTGTGAACGAGCATCGTGTGGACTTAGAAAGCTTGTAGACATAGCATCATATTCATAGAACTCAATACTTGTGATAACTTACATCTCATAGCAAAATTAGGAGCATACTTAAACATAAAATCCCTTAGAGGCATTTAGCCAAACATATAGAGTGCCTAATAGTGGTGGTTTACATCCATGTATAAAATCAACATCCATCAACCCAAGAACATACTTTAATCATGATTTTTCTTAAGAGGAATAATACATGGTAAGTAGTAGAGTGTATCTACAATTTATCTTATCCAAATCATGCTTTGTATCTTGCTTAAAATATAGGAATTACAAATATGGCCAAAACATCCTAACTTTCATCAAAACCCTTTGTTTAAACCATAGAAAACAAAGTACTCATCAATGAAATATAGCAAGGCAAGTTACTAGAGTATTCTACCTTTTATAAGAACTCCTTTGAAGCTATAAAAGATTTGAGAAAGCTTATTGAATTCACTCCAAGCTTGAGAAAGCTCGAGGAAGTGAAGATCGGGCTTTGGAATCAAGAACAAGCTTTACCTAACGATCCTTGACGAAGCACAAGCAAAGCCCTTTGCAAGAAACCCTAAACTTTCTCTATTTTCTCTCAAAATCTTCTCTAAGGATGTTATAAACCCTAAGCCACGAAATTGGCTTGTATTTATAGTCAAATGGGATGGCCAAAGACCCCCATACCCTTAAAAGATCTCAAAAGAGTCGGTTTTAGCACAAAAATGCATGGAGGGGTCGACCGGAGGTGTGACCGGTTGACTGGTTGAGTTTGGGGGTTTTGGAAATGAACCCCATACAAAAACAATGCTGGAGGGGTCGACCCCTGGTCTGACCGGTCGACCCTTAGTGGAGGGGTCGACTGCTTGTCTCCCACTCATGTTGTTCGGTTTTTTCTGCCTCAATGCTTCGGGCATAACGTTTGACTCGGTAATCTGATTTTGACAATTCAACTTGAGTTGCATTCTACATTCAAAGGGGAACAACTTTATTGTTTTGCATAAAGCCCAATTATGAGTTTTAAAGGGTCGAAATGAGCCCACAAGTGGACTGGTCCAAACTGTTCCAGGAATTCTCAGCAAACCAGGTTCCGGAAATCCCACATTTGATTTAACTTTTTTTTTTTTTTTGGGGGAAGGAAAGCGGGGTTAGGCAGACCCCAACCAGAATGGAATAAATATATAAGGGAAAACAATTACATTCGCATATAACTATGACCCATAGAGTCCATAGCAACAAGATGAGATAATCCCATTGGAAACACCGAAGGAACTAAAGATATTTCCCCCAAGGAGGGACAAAATTTAGATAAGAAGTCTGCAGCTTTGTTTGCTTCTCGCGGAGTGTGGCTAATATCCCAAGCATCGAAGTGCTGAAGCATCCTACCTATATCAGCTAGGATAAAGGAGCATTCCCAAGGCCAGACACATTTCCTTTGTACACACTTAACGGCCCAGGTGGAGTCGGATTCAATGCAGATATGCTGAATACCTAATCTGCGAGCAACCTCAAGGCCACGTCGAATAGCATATAGCTCGATGTAGATAACAGTTTGTTCTGGGCACCCACCGGCTAACGCATATATTGCACTTCCCATGGCGTCCCGAAGGATACAACCATAGCCACTATGCCCCTGTTTTGCTGATCCATCAGTATTCAATTTAAGGTGACCATCCCTTGGTGGGACCCAAGAGACCTAACGAGCATAAGCCAAGGTCCAGTAGGCCTGGATACCAAAGGAATCAATAGTATCTCTGTTGTCTGCATTATCTTCAACAGCTAGCTTGTCCATACTAAGCCGAATCACCACATCATCAATGATTTTCCTATGAACCACATTAGAAGGCCGGTACTCATTGCGAAATGTCCTGTTATTCCTCTCAATCCAAACATGATAGATGAACGCACAAAAAACAGTTTTGCGAATGAGCCCTTTGATATGGTTCACTTTACAATATCTGGTCAAAGAACGGATCATATCATTCCAATCAAGGAACTGGCGGACAGGCAGCCGGATGCGTTTAGTAATTTGAGCCCAGATTACTGAAGTAAAAGGGCAAGAGACAAAGAGATGGTCATGGCTTTCAGGAGCTGAGCGGCATAGGATGCATTGGGCATCGCCAACAATCCCCAACCGAAATAGCCTGTCCTTAGTGGATAGGGCATGGCGAATAGCCATCCAAGTAATCATCGAATGTTTAGGAATTGCATGGGAATGCCATAGAAGGTTAGCCCAGCGAACATTGATATTAGAAGACCTGATGTGATTCCAAGCCGATTTTAAAGAGAAATTACCATTAACAGATGGAGTCCAAACAATACGGTCGGCACCCTCACCCAGTAATGGAATGTTACTGATCTCTTCCCACACGCCAATCAGCTCAGGAAGGCTAGGAGCTTGGAGAATCCATCCATTCTCTTGCCGAATAGAAGCAACTAAGGCATTTCTGTCAATACCGTGAATATAAGAATCTGTAACTCTGCATTCCTTCAGTAAAACACCTCTAGGATGCCAATGATCAAGCCAAATCCGAGTGGAGAGACCATCACCAACTAAATGATGAATAGCACCCTCGGCAAGCGGTCTAGTCTTCAAAATACTCCGGACACTCCAAGATGGCGAAGCTGGCATTTTCATAGTCCAAATAGACTCCTTCTTAAGGTATCTAGCCCGGAACCACGCAACCCATAGAGAATCTTTCGTAGAGGCAATCTCCCATATACGTCTACATAAGGCGCTATGGTTCCAGTCCAGCACTCTTCGCAACTCCAACCCCCCTTCTGCATGAGGACGGCAAACGTGTTCCCAAGCAACTTTGTGAATAGAACTATGAAGATCAGGGCCTGCCCAAAGAAAACGGGCGAGCAGACGCTCAATAAGCTTAATGACCCCTTTAGGTAACAAGAAGACGCTGCACCAATACAAATGGAAGCTATGGAGAACCCCCTTAATAAGCTCCACTCTCCCTCCATAGGACAGCCACCTGTTTTTCCAAGAAGAAATACGTTTCGAGATTTTATCAATGAGATCATGACAGTTCCCAAATGTAAGCCGTGTCGCAGAAAGGGGAAGTCCCAAATATTTAATGGGCAAAGTACCAGCCCGGAACCCCAACTTGTTTTGAATTTGGACCCGCTTCCTCGTGCGCACATTAGCAAAGAAAACATGAGACTTCATCAGATTGGCTTCAAGCCCCGATCTAGAGAAGAGCTTCAAGGTGGAGTCAATAGCTTTAACGGACCCAAGATTTGCGCGAGCAAAAATAACCAGATCATCAGCAAAGCATACCAAATCCAAATTGGGGGTCGGATTTTGATGTCGTTTCTTCTAACACATGTAATTTGACCCAAACTATGTGTGGAAATTCGTTTCGATGGAATCCGAGGTCGTTTACCCGATTTAGGGTTCGAGAGGCCCGAAATCTATACTTAGAAAGTATACTTCGGCCTAAACCTACAAACACGAAACAAATCCAAACCGGGGATTGGATTTCGATATCGTTTTTGTTAACGCGTGTATTTCAACCTAGCCAAAGTGTAGGAACTCGTTTCGATGGAATCCAAGGTCGTTTGCCCAATTTGGGCTACGAGATGCCCGAAATGCATACTTAGAAATTATACTTCAGCCAAAACATACAAACGCGCACCAAATCCTTAACCGGGGATCGAATTTCGATGTCATTTCTTCTAACACGTTTATTCTGACCCAGCCAAAGTGTGAAAAATTGTTTCGATGGAATCCGAGGTCGTTTGCCCGATTTGGGAACCCAGATGCCCGAAATCCAGACTTAGAAAGTATACTTCGGACTAAACATACAAACGCGCACCAAATCCTTAACCGGGGGTCGAATTTTGATATCGTTTCTTCTAACACGTGTATTCCGACCCAACCAAAGTGTGAGAATTCATTTTGATGGAATCCGAGCTCATTTTCCTGATTTGAGAACCGAGAGGCCCGGAATCCAAACTTAGACAGTATACTTCGGCCAAAACCTACAAACGCGTACCAAATCCAAACCGGGGGTCGGATTTCTATGTCGTTTCTTCAAACGCGTGTATTTCGACCCAACCTTTGAATGGAAATTCGTTTCGATGGAATCCGAGGTCGTTTGCTCGATTTGTGCACCAAGAGACCCAAAATCCATACTTAAAAAGTATACTTCAGCCTAAACCTACAAACGCGCACCAAATAATAACCGGGGTCGGATTTCGATGTTGTTTCTTCTAACACGTATATTTCGACCCAATCTAAGTCTGGGAATTCATTTTGATGGAATCCGCGGTCATTTGCCCGATTTGGAAACTGAGATGCATGGAATTCATACTTAGAAAGTATACTTCGGCCTAAACATACAACGCACACCAAATCCAAACCAAGGGTCGGATTTTGATGTCGTTTCTTCTCACGCGTATAATTTGATCCAACCTAAGTGTGGGAATTCATTTCGATGGAATCCGAGGTCATCTGCCCAATTTGGATTCTGAGTGGCCTAAAATCCATACTTAGAAATTATACTTCGGCCTAAACCTATAACGCGCACAAAATCCAAACCGGGGGTCGGATTTCCATTTCGCTTCTATTAATGCATCCATTTTGACCCATACAAAGTGTGGGAATTCATTTCGATGGAATCCGAGGTTGTTTGCCGAATTTGGGCAACGAGAGGCCCAAAATCAATACTTAGAAAGTGTACTTCGGCTCAAACCTAAAACGCGCACCAAATCCAAAACGAGGTCGAATTTCAATGTCGTTTCCTTTAACGCGTGTATTTTGACCAAACCTAAGTGTGGGAATTCGTATCGATGGAATCCGAGCATTTTTTCCCGATTTGGGCTCCAAGAATACCGAAATCCATACTTAGAAAGTACACTTCGGCCTAAACCTACAAACGCGCACCAATTCCAAACCGGGGGTCGGATTTCGATGTCGTTTTTGTTAACGCGTGTATTTCGACCTAGCCAAAGTTTAGGAATTCGTTTCGATGGAATCCGAGGTCGTTGACCCAATTTGAGTATCGCGAGGCTCGAAATCCCTACTTAGAAAGTATACTCTGGCCAAAACATACAAACGCGCACCGAATCCAAACCAGGGGTCAGATTTCAATGTTTTTTCCTTTAACGCGTGTATTTTGACAAAACCAAAGTGTGTGAATTTGTTTTGATGGAATCCGAGGTCGTTTGCCCTATGCACGAAATCCATACATTGAAAGTATACTCAGCCTAAACCTAAAAAGCGCACAAAATCAAAATCAGGGGTCAGATTTCAATGTCATTTCCTCTAACGGGTGTATTTCGACCAAACCAAAGGGTGGGAATTCGTTTCGATGGAATCCAAGGTCGTTTGCCTGATTTGGACACTGAGATGCTCGGAATTCATACTTAGAAAGTACACTTCGGCCTAAACCTACAAACGCGTACCAAATCCAAACCGGGGGTCGGATTTCGATGCCATTTCTGTTAATGCGTATATTTTGACCTAGCTAAAGTGTGGGAATTCATTTCGATTGAATCCGAGGTCGTTTGCCCGATTTGGGTAATGAGGTGCCCGAAATCCATGCTTAGAAACTATACTTCTGCCTAAACGTACAAACTCGCACCAAATCCTTAACCGGGGGTCGAATTTCAATGTCGTTTCTTATAATGCGTGTATTCTGACTCGACCAAACTGTGAGAATTCGTTTTGATGGAATCCGAGCTCATTTGCTTGATTTGAAAACCTAGAGGCCCGAAATCCTTACTCAGAAAGTATACTTCGGCTTCAACCTACAAACGCACACCAAATCCAAATTGAGGGTCGGATTTCGAGGTCGTTTCTTCAAACGCGTGTTTTTCGACCCAACCTATGTATGGAAATTCGTTTCGATAGAATCCGAGGTCGTTTGCCCGATTTGGGCACCAAAAGGCCCGAAATCCATACTTAGAAAGTATATTTCGGTCTAAATCTACAAATGCGCACCAAATCCAAACCGGGGGTCAAATTTTGATGGAATTTCTTCTAACGCGTGTATTTTGACCCAATCTAAGTGTGGGAATTCAATTCGATAGAATCCATGGTCGTTTGCCCGATTTGGGCTCCGAGAGGCCTGCAATTCGTACTTAGAAAGTATACTTCGGCCTAAACCTACAAACGCGTAACAAATCCAAACCGGGGGCTTGATTTCGATGTCATTTCTGTTAATGCGTGTATTTTGACCCAGCCAAAGTGTGGGAATTCGTTTCGATTGAATCTAAGGTTGTTTGCCCGATTTGGGCAACGAGAGGCTTGAAATCAGTACTTCGAAAGTATTCTTCGGCCTAAACATACAAAAATGCACCAAATCCAAATCAGGGGTTGGATTTCGATGTTGTTTCTTTATAAGCATGTATTTCTACCCAATCTAACTGTGGGAATTCGTTTCGATGGAATCCGTGGTCGTTTGCCCGATTTGGGCTCTGAGAGGCCCGAAATTCATACTTAGAAAGTATACTTCAGCGAAAACCTACAAACGACCACCGAATCAAATCTGGGAGTTGGATTACGATGTCGTTTCTGTTAACGTGTGTATTTCACCCAGCCAAAGTGTGGGAATTCGTTTCGATGGAATCCGAGGTCGTTTGCCCGATTTAGGCAACCAGAAGCCCGAAATCTACACTTAGAAAGTATACTTCGGCCTAAACCTAAAATGCACACCAAATCCAAGCCAGGGGCGGATTTCAATGTTGTTTCCTCTAACGTGTGTATTTCAACCCAACCTATGTATAAAAATTCGTTTCGATGGAATCCGAGGTCTTTTGCCCGATTGGGCACCAAAAGGCCCAAAATCCATACATAGAAAGTATACTTCGGCCTAAACATACAAACTCGAACCAAATCCAAACCAGAGACGGATTTCAATGCCGTTTCTTCTAACGCATTTATTTTGACCCAATCTAAGTGTGGGTATTCGTTTTGATGGAATCCGAGGCCGTTTGCCCGATTTGGACACCGAGATGTTTTGAATTCATAGAAAGTATACTTTGGCCTTACGTGCATCAAACCCAATTCGGGGGTCCGATTTTGAAGTCGTTTCTTCAAACACGTGTATTTCGACCCAACCTATGTATGGAAATTTGTTTCGTTTGAATCCGATGTCGGTTGCCCGATTTGGGCACCAAGAGGCCCGAATCCATACTTAGAAAGTATACTGCGGCCCCAACCTACAAACGCGCACAAAATCCAAACCAGGGGTCAGGTTTTGATGTCGTTTCTTCTAACGTGTGTATTTGGACCAAACCTATGTGTGGGAATTTGTTTCGATGGAATCCGAGGTCGTTTGCCCGATTTGGGGTCCGAGAGGCCCGGAATTCATACTTAGAAAGTATACTTCGGCCTAAACCTAAAAACGCGCCCCAAATCCAAACTAGGGGTCGGATTTCGATGTCGTTTTTGTCAACACGTGTATTTCGACCCTGCCAAAGTGTGGGAATTCGTTTCGATGGAATCCGAGGTCGTTTACCAAATTTGAGCAATGCGAGGCCCGAAATCCATACTTAGAAAGTATACTTCGGCCAAAACCTACAAACACGCACCAAATCCAAATCGGGTGTCGGATTTCAATGTTGTTTCCTCTAACGCGTGTATTTCGAACAAACCAAAGTGTGGGAATTCATTTCGATAGAATCCAAGGTCATTTGCTCGATTTGGGGTCCGAGAGGCCCGAAATCAATACTTACAAAGTATACTTAGGCCTAAACCTACAAACACGAACCAAATCGAAATCAGGGGTCAAATTTCAATGTTGTTTCCTCTAACGCGTGTATTTCAACCAAACCAAAGTGTGGGAATTCGTTTTGATGGAATCCGAGGTTGTTTGCCCGATTTGGACATTGAGATGCTTGGAATTCATACTTAGAAAGTATACTTTAGTATAAACATACAAACGCGCACCAAATCCAAACTGAGGGCACCAAGAGGCCCGTAATCCGTTCTTAGAAAGTATACTTCGGCTTAAACATACAAACGTGCACCAAATTAAAACCGGGGTCGGATTTCGACGCCGTTTCTTCTAACGTGTGTATTTCGACCAAATCTAAGTATGGGAATTTTTTTCGATGGAATCGAAGGTCGGTTGCCCAATGTGGGCTCCGAGAGGCCCGAAATCCATACTTAGAAAGTATACTTTGGCCCAAACCTATTAAGCGCACAAAATCCAAATCGGGGGTTGGATTTCGATGTCATTTCTATGAACGCGTGTATTTCGACCCAACCAAAGTGAGGGAGATCGTTTCGATGGAATCCGAGCTCGTTTACCTGATTTGAGCATTGGGAGGCCCGAAATCCATACTTAGAAAGTATACTTCGGCCAAAACCTACAACCACGCACCGAATCCAAACCGGGGATCAGATTTCGATGTCATTCTGTTAACACGTGTATTTCGACCTAGCCAACGTGTGGGAATTCGTTTCGATGGAATCCTAGGTCATTTGCAAGATTTTGGCAACGAGAGGTCCAAAATCCTTACTTAGAAAGTATAGTTCGGCCTAAACGTACAACTGCGCACCAAATCAACTCCTGAGGTCGGATTTCGATGATGTTTCCTCTAAAGTTTATAAGAATTCGTTTTGATTGAATCCTACATCGTTTGCCCTATTAGAACACCGAGAGGCCCGAAATCCAAACTTAGAAAGTATACTTGGGCCTAAACCTACAAACGAGCTCCAAATCAAAACCAGGGTTCGGATTTCGATTTTGTTACTTTAAATGAGTGTATTTCAACCCAACCTAGGTAGGCAAATTTGTTTCGACGGAATCCGAGGTCGTTTGCCTGATTTTTGCTTCAAGAGGCCCGAAATCCACACTTAGAATGAATACTTCAACCTAAACCAACAAACGCGCACCAAATCCAAACCAATGGTCGGATTTTTATGTCATTTCTTCTAATGTGAGTATTTTGATCCAACCTATGTGTGGAAATTCGTTTCGATGGAATCTGAGGTCGTTTGCCCGATTTGGATTCCGAGATGCCCAAAATCCAAACGTAGAAAGTATACTGGGGCCTCAACCTATATCGTGCACTAAATCCAAACCGGGTGTTGGATTTCAATGCCATTTCTATTAACGAGTGTATTTCAACACAGCCAAAGTGTGGGAATTTGTTTCATTGGAATCCGAGGTCGTTTGCCTGATTTGGAGCCCGAGAGGCCCGAAATCCATACTTAAAAAGAATACTTCGGCCTAAACCTACAAACGAGCACCAAATCCAAACTGGGGGTCGGATTTCGATGTCGTTTTTGTTAACGCGTGTATTTCGACCTAGCCAAAGTGTGGGAATTTGTTTCGATGGAATCCGAGGTCGTTTACCCGATTTGAGCATTGCGAGGCCCGAAATCCATACTTAGAAAGTATACTTCGGCCAAAACCTACAAACACGCAGAAAATCCAAATCGGGTGTCGGATTTCAATGTCGTTTCCTCTAACGCGTGTATTTCGACCAAACCAAAGTGTGGGAATTCGTTTCATTAGAATCTGAGGTCGTTTGCCGGATTTGGGGTCCGAGAAGTCCGAAATCAATACTTAGAAAGTGTACTTAGGCCTAAACTTACAAACACGCACCAAATCGAATTCGGGGGTCAAATTTCAATGCCGTTTCCTCTAACGCGTGTATTTCAACCAAACCAAAGTGTGGGAATTCGTTTTGATGGAATCCGAGGTCGTTTGCCCTATTTGGACACCGAGAAGCTTGGTATTCAAACTTAGAAAGTATACTTCAGCATAAACATACAAACATGCACAAATCCAAACCGAGGGCACCAAGAGACCCGAAATCCGTTCTTAGAAAGTACACATCGGCCTAAACCTACAAACGTGCACCAAATTATAACCGGGGTCGGATTTCAATGCCATTTCTTTTAACATGTGTATTTTGACCAAATCTAAGTGTGGGAATTCCATTCGATTGAATCCAAGGTCGTTTGCCTGATTTGGGCTCCGAGAGGCCCAAAATCCATACTTAGAAAGTATACTTCGGGCTAAACCTATAAAGTGCACCAAATCCAAATCGGGGGTCGGATTTCGATGTCATTTCTATTAACGCGAGTATTTCGACATAGCCAATGTGAGGGAGATCATTTCGATGGAATCCGAGCTCGTTTACCAGATTTGAGCATCGAGAGGCCTGAAATCCATACTTAAAAAGTATACTTCAGCCAAAACCTACAACCGCGCACCGAATCCAAACTAGGGGTCGGATTTCGATGTCATTCTTTTAACATGTGTATTTCGACCTAGCCAAAGTGTGGGAATTCGTTTCAATGGAATCCTAGGTCGTTTGCCCAATTTGGGCAACGGGAGGCCCGAAATCCATACTTAAAAAGTATAGTTCGGCCTAAACGTACAAACGCGCACCAAATCCAATCCGGAGGTCGGATTTCGATAATGTTTCCCCTAAAGTGTGTATTTCGAACCAACTTAAGTGTAAGAATTTATTTTGATGGAATCCGAGATCGGTTACCCGATTAGAGCACCGAGAGGCCCGTGATCCATACTTAGAAAGTATACTTCGGCCTAAACCTACAAACGCGCTCAAATCCAAACCAGGGGTAGGATTTCGATTTCATTACTTCAAACGAGTGTATTTCGACTCAACCAATGTATGGAAATACGTTTCGATTGAATCCGAGGTCGTTTGCCTAATTTGGGCGCCAAGAGGCCCAAAATCCGTATTTAGAAAGTATAATTCTGTCAAAACCTACAAACGCGCACCAAATCCAAATCGAGGGTCGGATTTCGATGTTGTTTCAGTTAACGCGTGTGTTTTGACCCAGTCAAAGTGAGAGAATTCCTTTCAATGGAATCCGAGCATGTTTGCCTGATTTGGGCACCAAGAGGGCCGAAATTCGTACATAGAAAGTATACTTCGGCCCAACCCAACAAACACGCACAAAATCCAAACCGGGGGTCGGATTTTGATGTCGTTTCTTCTAACATGTGTATTTTGACCCAACCTATGTGTGAAAATTCATTTCGATGGAGTCAGAGGTCGTTTGCCCGATTTGGGGTTCGAGAGGCCCGAAATCCATTCTTAGAAAGTATACTTCGGCCTAAACATACAAACACAGACCAAATCCAAATCGGGGGTCGGATTTCGATGTCGTTTCTGTTAACGCGTGTATTTCAACCCAGCCAAAGTGTAGGAATTCATTTTGATGGAATCCGAGGTCGTTTGCCCAATTTGGGCAACGAGATGCCCGAAATGCATACTTAGAAAGTATACTTCGGCCTAAACTTACAAACGCACACCGAATCCTTAACTTGTAGAGCTCCTGACCTTTTCACAGTTAATGCATGACACTCCCGTTGTCATTCTGCCTTTAAAGAGGTATAATTAATAAATAAGGAAGAAATTGGAAATTTCAAAATGTCAGAGATGTTCCTTTTCGAAGTACGAGCCCAACGCAAGTTAAATCGTAAAAATCGGAGGAACGAGTTAAAAGATATGGCCAAAACAGTCTGGACCTGTAGGAAATCGTAGCTCGGTTAGGCGCTAAGGACGTAGCTCGGTTATGCGCTAAGGACGTAGCTCGGAAGGCGCTAAGGTCGTTCTCTGATAAGGCACAGACAACACATAGACAACGTACTCTGATAACCTATACGTTGTGCATCCGTTGTGCAACAGACAACGGTACGTTGTACAGCAGACAACGTGTACGTTGTACAGCACAACGGGCACGTTGTGCATAAGACAACGGACTACGGGTTCAGCACTATGCACGACACGATGTGACAACGGGCTCGGCACCCTTTACAACGGACAACGTGTTTGGTACTGTTCACAGCACAACATGTTCAGCACTATTCACGGCACAACGAGTTGGCACTATTCACAGCACAACGAGTTGGCACTGTTCACAGCACAACGTGTTCAGCACTGTTCACAGCTCAACGTGTTCAGCACTCGTGTTTTTACAGAAATTTCAGTAAGGGTATTATGGTCTTTTGGTCGGTTCACTCTTACCTTAAGAGTTTAACCCGAGCCTTTAGGGCATCATTCGACACTTAGAGAGTTTGAGAGAATAGGAGAAAGGGGAGAAGGCGATTCCAACCTAGGGCTTGTCTTTGGAAGAGAAATCAAAGGGTTCTGAGACCCTAGATCACTTCCAGTCCGGTTTTTCTCCAAGATCTCGGCTCAGACACTCGTGGAGAGCGTTCTCCAAGCTAGGGCAGCAGCTACACAGTCGTTTTGGAAAGGGGGATTTCTTCCTCATTGTTCAAGGTCGGTACTTTTTACTACCCTCCTAGTTATAGTTCATCTTTCCCTTCATTTCTCTCTTCATTTTCCATTATTTTACACTTGTGCTATGAGATGGATGGTTGTGAATGGTGAATGGTGAATGGAGATGGAATGGGCGACTGGATGCCAATGGTTGTGTTGTGATGATTATAATGGGGAGGGCATTGTTCCAAAAATGAACATACATGTATGGAGTAAAACCCATCTAGAAAAGCATGTTGTAGGGTAAATCGATAATGAACACACCATGTTTGATGAAATGCCAAGGTGAATAAGTGAGTTGAAATTTAGGAAATGCATGCCTAATAAATTATGGATATTGCTATGGCCTATGATAGTGTGTTTTCTTGCTTTCCCTAAATGACACGAATATTACATTGCTCAATCATTGATGTTATATGTGTTGTGAAATCACCTAATTGTCATATTTAAATTTAAATGCAAGTATGTACACGGTTCCTACGAGCACGGCATGCATGACATGATTTATCGAGGTTTTCAAGAACATGGTTAGAGGTGGGACATATCCTACGATATGTTTTACCTCGCTTTTCACAAGAGGACAAGAACCAACATTCCACGAGGGGTCTCCCCTCACTCACAAGTGCATATCATGAAGAAGGGCCTCCCTTCCCTCGCAAGTACATACATATCATGAAGAAGGGTCTCCCTTCCCTCGCAAGTGCATTGCATAAAGAAGGGTCTCCCTTCCCTCTCAAGGCATCTCTCAAGCGCATCTCACAAGGATATCTCACATGTGTATCTCACAAGTTACATGATCACAAGCAAGCACGCATGACATGCATGACATGACACGACATACAAGAATCAAGCAAGATAGACAAGACAAGTTTTCAAGCACGAAAAGGGTACTTAAGTCAAGTCAAGCGCACGGTGTTTTCAAGGGTTTATCGGCTTTTATGAATGCAACATGATGAATTATATTGCTTTACTTATTGTCATGATATGAATCATTCCTGCTTTATATGCCTGAATTGTTTCCTACTTTATATATGCTATCCGTATGCTATGACTGTTGGTTAGTGCTTAGTACCTGTTGAGTATTCCATGCTCAGCCGTACTTCTTATGTCGGCAGGTTCTGAGGGAGCTGCTGCTCCATTTGATGTTTGCGCTCCTGGTCCATGGGTGGAAGAGGAGTATGTCGAGGAGCCTCTGGAGGAACCTCCAGTAGAGGGTTACCAATAGGTGGTTGTAGATTCTGAGTGGATTAGCTGTGGGTGAGATGAGAGTTTATATCCATGTATTTTGGCGGGTCTGTCCGCACTTTCTTTTGGTGACTTTTTGTATAAATTTGGATTTGCGTATGTATATACATAGAGGTTTGGTAGACTTCCACTGTGCTATGTTAGAGTATGTTTCCGCTGTTTATGTCCTCTATTGTATATGCTCTGTGGGTTTTTGCAGGTTGGTTTGTCAAGCAAGTCATGAAATCCATGATTAGTCGTCCAAAGTTCACTCTAACTCCTAGGGTGGGTTTTGGGTCGCGACAGAAGTGGTATCAGAGCGTAGGCTTTAGGTCTTTAGGGTCACTTAGAATCTTATACCACGGCTTGACAAGAGCATATGTTAGGAAACAAGTTAGGAAGGAAGTGAGTCGGAAACGAGTCTGGTTCCAAGTTTAAGACTAAACTTTAGTCTTAGTCTAAAATGGTTGCTTTAACCAAGTACGGTCCTAGATACGCCAGAACACTAAAGTATAAGTATAATGTGATAAATACTCTGATGACTTGATGTGATGTATATTAGTATTATACAACTAATACAAATTGAATTATTGTGAAATGGAAATGCGATAAATTGTGGTTTCAAGTGAGACTCATGTGGTGCTATTATTCTCAGGACTTTAGTCATGAGGCGGGGCACACGGGGTCGTGGACCACACACCAGAGCTTCATCTTCTTCCAGAGATGAGGATGAGCAGCTGACCTCTCTCAGGTCTTAGGCTCTATTGCTGAGACACTCGCCATACTGGCGGCTCGGCAAGCTATACCATCGTCGGCGGCACCTACTCCACCGCCCGCAGCTCCAGTACATCGTACAGCTGGAGTTGAGGCATTCAGGAGAATGAGGCCTCCATCATTCCATGGGAGTGTGGACCCTCTTGCTGCGGAGGCATGGATCCTCCAGATGGAGAAGATCTTTGCGGTCCTCTCGCCTACAGAGGAGGAGAGAGTAGCATGGGCAGCTTTCATGCTAGAGAGCGAAGCCCAACATTGGTGGTTGTCCGCATTGAGGATGCGAGATCTGACCATGCAGGGTCAACCTCGGACTTGGGAGGAGTTCAATGACACTTTTTACAAGAAGTATTTTCCGATTGGAGCACGGGAAAAGAAAGAGAGAGAATTCATCAACCTCGAGCAAGGTTCGATGTCGGTGGCACAATACGAGGCCAAGTTCTCGGAGCTATCACGCTTCGCGACACATATGATTGCCACCGAGGCAATGAAGGCAAGAAGGTTTGAGCAAGGGCTCAAAGATGTTATCATGGAGAAGGTTTCAGTTTTCAGACATGCTACCTACCCTGAGGTAGTAGACAAGGCCTTATTGGTCGAGGCCAATTCAGAGACAGTGTCCAAGAAAAGGGAGTTGGCAAGAGGCCAAGCTAGTAGTTCAGCACCTCCAGAGAGGCGGGCTCGTACCGGCCCTTATCAGTATGCGTGGCCAGCGCCACCGATGAGGCCATCTTATGCGCCTCCAGCACCACGGCAGTATGGGCCTCAGGCACCGCGACCTCAAGCTCTTCCAGCTCCACGGCCAGTTGCACCTCAGACGATGAGGTATGCTCCACCTTCGGCCCCTTCGACTTATACACACGAGGTCTGCACTTCATGCGGCCGAAGGCACCCGGCAGGAGATTGCCGAAGAGCATCGGGTGGATGTTTTCATTGTGGTCGCCAGGGCCATATGATCAGGGATTGCCCCAGTCGGCATTTACCAGGCCAGTCTCAGAGGATTAGTCCACCAGCACGCCCAGCAGGATCGTATTAGGCGTCATCTCAGACTACCCGGTCTACACCTTAGTCTCGCCAGGCGAACCAGGGACGAGTTTTTGCCTTGACAGAGGGTGATGCACTTGCATCTGACGATGTAGTGCAAGGTACGCAGTTGTAGCTTATTTAATTATCCATAAATTAAACTGTTAAGTATAAATTGATTGTGTACGTACTTGACATGTCATATATGTATATATACCTACATGTATACACTGTTGATGCATGGATTAACTCCGCTAGTTAAAATTTCAAGAACCCTACTAGTCAATGAGTATTTGGCTCGAGTGTTGATTGATACCAGGTCTACTCATTCATTTGTCTCGACGAGTTTTTCAGAAGGCTTTTCTGTAGAGCCAAGTCAGCTAGAACCGGAGTTAGCCATTTCGACTCCCCTCGGCAAAACAGTATTGGTAGATAAAGTGTATAGAAATAGTGTGGTCCAAGTTGGAAGCC
This sequence comes from Tetracentron sinense, assembly GCA_015143295.1. Lineage (NCBI taxonomy): Eukaryota > Viridiplantae > Streptophyta > Magnoliopsida > Trochodendrales > Trochodendraceae > Tetracentron > Tetracentron sinense. The sequence goes on from JABCRI010000103.1 coordinate 40,418, forward strand.
ACGAGTTGGCGGTTGATCTCATCGTCCTTGGATTCCAAGACTTTGATGTTATATCAGGAATGGATTGGTTAGCAGCACATCATGGGCATGTAGCTTGCTTTGAGAAAATGGTACTCTTCAAGCCAGTAGAAGGAAAACCATTCCACTTTCGCGGGTTGAAAAGTAGATCTATTGCTCATTTTGCGGCGTTGAGCTTAGCTAACCCCGAGGCAAAGGACTCATCGACTATTCCGGTTGTGAGTGAGTTCCTGGATGTATTTCCAGAGGAGTTGCCAGGATTGCCTCCAGACAGGGAGATTGAGTTTGTGATCGAGCTTGCACCAGGCACAGCTCCTGTTTTCAGGGCTCCGTATAGAATGGCCCCTATTGAACTCAAAGAGTTAAAGACCCAGTTGGAAGAATTACAAGGTCTTGGTTTCATTCGACCAAGTGTCTCACCGTGGGGTGCCCCGGTGTTGTTTGTTAAGAAGAAAGATGGCTCGATGCGGATGTGCGTCGATTACAGGCAATTGAACAAAGTCACTATAAAGAATAGGTATCCCTTGCCTAGGATTGATGACTTGTTCGATCAGTTGAAGGGAGCGAGATTTTGCTCGAAGATAGACCTTCGATTGGGTTATCACCAGTTGAAGATTAAGGCGGAAGATGTTCCCAAAACTGCTTTCAGGACTCGGTATGGACACTACGAGTTCTTGGTGATGCCTTTTGGACTCACGAACGCGCCGGCAGCCTTTATGGATTTGATGAACCGGGTGTTCCGGCCATATCTTGATAGGTGTGTGATTGTATTTGTTGATGACATTTTGGTCTATTCCTAGACAAGGAAAGATCACACACGCGACCTACGCCTTGCTTTGGAAATGCTAAGAGAGCACAAGCTATACGCCAAACTTAGCAAGTGTGAATTTTGGTTGGAAGAGGTGGCATTCCTAGGCCACGTTGTTTCGGCAGAAGGTATCTCGGTAGATCCGAAGAAGATCGAAGCAGTTATGAGTTGGGCGAGGCCCAAGAGTGTTACTGAGATACGCAGTTTTCTTGGATTGGCAGGCTACTACAGGAGATTCGTAGAGGGTTTCTCTAGCCTTGCAGCACCGCTCACTTACCTGACAAGGAAGAACGCCAAGTTTGTATGGAGTGATAAGTGTGAGATCAGTTTCACGGAACTGAAGAAGAGGCTTACTACAGCCCCTGTCCTTACTGTGCCATCTGGACCTTATGGGTATGAGGTGTATAGTTATGCCTCGCACGTTGGACTTGGGTGCGTACTCATGCAGCACAAGAAAGTCATTGCCTATGCATCAAGGCAGTTGAAGGAGCATGAGAAGAATTATCCCACGCACGACTTGGAGCTTGCGGCAGTCGTGTTTGCACTTAAGATTTGGCGTCATTACCTTTATGGGGTGGAGTTCTATGTGTTCACTGATCACAAGAGTCTCAAGTATCTCTTTTCCCAAAAGGAGCTGAATCTAAGGCAACAGCGTTGGATGGAATTTTTGAAAGACTATGATTGTACCATTCAATACCACCCGGGTAAGGCAAATGTGGTGGCTGATGCTTTGAGTAGAAGACCTCCGGGGTTATTAGCATGCATGTTAGTGCAAGAATGGAAGCTACTTGAAGACTTGGCAAATCTGGACATTAGTGTGAATGACTCTGTCCGTAGTCCTATCTTGGCAAATGTCACGGTTCGGCCATACATTATAGATTTGATCCAAGAATACCAAGCCACGGATGCTGAATTGTTGGCTTATCGGGACAAGGAAGTTGCTAAGGGTAGTGAGGACTTCTCTCTTACTAGTCGGGGTGCTATCACATTCAAGGGAAGGCTGTGCGTCCCAGCCAATGCAGATCTTCGAAGAGAGATTTTGGATGAAGCACACCGTTCGAAGTACACAGTGCATCCAGGGGGTACAAAGATGTACCGGAACCTCAAGAGTCACTTTTGGTGGCGGAATATGAAGAGGGATGTTGCAGAATATGTGGCACGGTGCTTAGTGTGCCAACAGGTGAAAGCAGAACACATGCGACCCGCCGGTCTATTGCATTCTCTTCCTATTCCCGAGTGGAAATGGGAGAACATATCCATGGATTTCATAGTTGGCTTGCCAAAAACGGCAAAGGGCTCAGATGCAATTTGGGTTGTAGTAGACCGTCTGACGAAGTCTGCGCACTTCCTACCCTACCGAACTACTTTCAACTCTAGTCAGTTAGCCACTTTGTACATCAAGGAAGTGGTGAGGTTGCACGGAGTGCCCGTCAGTATCGTGTCGGATCGGGATCCAAGATTCACGTCAAGATTTTGGAAAAGTTTCCAAGAGGCTATGGGTTCCCGACTTGATTTCAGCACCGCTTTTCATCCACAGACGGATGGACAAACCGAGAGAGTGAACCAAGTCATTGAAGACATGCTTCGGGCTTGTATGTTGGATTTCAGAGGCAGTTGGGAAGAGCACTTGCCTTTGGTTGAATTCGCCTATAATAACAGCTATCAAGCAAGTATCCAAATGGCACCATTTGAGGCCTTGTATGAGCGAAGTTGTAGGTCTCCTCTCTATTGGGATGAGGTAGGAGAAAGGAAAGTACTTGGTCCGGAGTTGATTGAGCAAACTGCAAACACAGTTAAGATCATTCGGGATCGATTGAAAGCCGCTCAAGATCGCCAGAAAAGTTATGCGGACACACGCCGTAGGGACTTGGGATTTCAAGTAGGGGATCAAGTTTTTGTGAAAGTATCTCCTAGCAAAGGGATCATGAGATTTGGCAAGCGAGGCAAACTCAGTCCTCGGTATGTTGGGCCTTTTGAGATTATCACACGAGTTGGTGAGGTTGGTTACAGGGTAGCTCTCCCACCTCACATGGCCGCAGTTCACAACGTCTTCCATGTGTCTATGCTTAGGAAGTACATTGCGGATCCTTCGCATGTCATAGACTTGGAACCGTTGGAGATTCGAGAGGACCTCACCTTGATTGAAAAGCCGGTTCAGATTTTGGATCGAAGAAATCAGGTGCTTCGCAACAAGACAATCCCTTTGGTTCTTGTGCAATGGCAACACCATGCTCGGGAAGAAGCTACATGGGAGCGTGAAGCAGAAGTCAAAGCAAAGTACCCAGAATTAATTGAATGAGTTTTGTATAAGTTTGTATATGACTGGTAATTTTCTTTTGGTTTGTAATGCAAGTAGAGTCTGAATTTCGAGGATGAAATTTTTATAAGGGGGGGAGGATGTAGAGCCTCTGACCTTTTCACGGTTAATGCATGACACTCCCGTTGTCATTTTGCATTTAAAGAGGTATAATTAATAAATAAGGAAGAAATTGGAAATTTCAAAATGTAAGAGATGTTCCTTTTCGAAGTACGAGCCCAACGCAAGTTAAATCGTAAAAATCGGATGAACGAGTCAAAAGATATGGCCAAAACAGTCTGGACCTGTAGGAAATCGTAGCTCGGTTAGGCGCTAAGGACGTAGCTTGGTTATGCGCTAAGGACGTAGCTCGGTTATGCGCTAAGGACGTAGCACGGAAGGCGCTAAGGTCGTTCTCTGATAAGGCACAGACAACGCATAGACAACGTACTCTGATAACGTATACGTTGTGCATCCATTGTGCAACAGACAACGATACGTTGTACAGCAGACAACGTGTACGTTGTGCATAAGACAACGGACTACGGGTTCAGCACTATGCACGACACGACGTGACAACGGGCTCGGCACCCTTTACAACGGACAACGTGTTTGGTACTGTTCACAGCACAACGTGTTCAGCATTATTCACGGCACAACGAGTTGGCGCTATTCACAGCACAACGAGTTGGCACTATTCACAGCACAACGAGTTGGCACTATTCACAGCACAACGTGTTCAGCACTGTTCACAGCTCAACGTGTTCAGCACTCGTGTTTTTACAGAAATTTCAGTAAGGGTATTATGGTCTTTTGGTCGGTTCACTCTTACCTTAAGAGTTTAACCCGAGCCTTTAGGGCATCATTCGACACATAGAGAGTTTGAGAGAATAGGAGAAAGGGGAGAAGGCGATTCCAACCTAGGGCTTGTCTTTGGAAGAGAAATCAATGGGTTCTGAGACCCTAGATCACTTCCAGTCCGGTTTTTCTCCAAGATCTCGGCTCAGACACTCATGGAGAGCGTTCTCCAAGCTAGGGCAGCAGCTACACAGTCGTTTTGGAAAGGGGGATTTCTTCCTCATTGTTCAAGGTCGGTACTTTTTACTACCCTCCTAGTTATAGTTCCTCTTTCCCTTCATTTCTCTTCATTTTCCATTATTTTACACTTGTGCTATGAGATGGATGGTTGTGAATGGTGAATGGAGATGGAATGGGCGACTGGATGCCAATGGTTGTGTTGTGATGATTATAATGGGGAGGGCATTGTTCCAATAATGAACATAGATGTATGACTTGAGTAAAACCCATCTAGAAAAGCATGTTGTAGGGTAAATCGATAATGAACACACCTTGTTTGATGAAATGCCAAGGTGAATAAAGTGAGTTGAAATTTAGGAAATGCATGCCTAATAAATTATGGATATTGCTAGGGCCTATGATAGTGTGTTTTCTTGCTTTCCCTACATGACACGAATATTACATTGCTCAATCATTGACGTTATATGTGTTGTGAAATCACCCAATTGTCATATTTAAATTTAAATGCAAGTAAGTACACGGTTCCCACGAGCACGGCATGCATGACATGATTGATCAAGGTTTTCAAGAACATGGTTAGAGGTGGGACATATCCTACGATATGTTTTACCTCGCTTTTCACAAGAGGACAAGAACCAACATTCCACGAGGGGTCTCCCCTCACTCACAAGTGCATATCATGAAGAAGGGCCTCCCTTCCCTCGCAAGTACATACATATCATGAAGAAGGGTCTCCCTTCCCTCGCAAGTGCATTGCATAAAGAAGGGTCTCCCTTCCCTCTCAAGGCATCTCTCAAGCGCATCTCACAAGGATATCTCACATGTGTATCTCACAAGTTACATGATCACAAGCAAGCACGCATGACATGCATGACATGACATGACATACAAGAATCAAGCAAGATAGACAAGACAAGTTTTCAAGCATGAAAAGGGTACTTAAGTCAAGTCAAGCACACGGTGTTTTCAAGGGTTTATCGGCTTTTATGAATGCAACATGATGAATTATATTGCTTTACTTATTGTCATGATATGAATCATTCCTGTTTTATTTGCCTGAATTGTTTCCTACTTTATGTATGCTATCCGTATGCTATGACTGTTGGTTAGTGCTTAGTACCCGTGAGTATTCCATGCTCAGCCGTACTTCTTATGTCGGCAGGTTCTGAGGGAGCTGCTGCTCCATTTGATGTTTGTGCTCCTAGTCCATGGGTGGAAGAGGAGTACGTCGAGGAGCCTTTGGAGGAACCTCCAGTAGAGGGTTACCAATAGGTGGTTGTAGATTCTGAGTGGATTAGCTGCGGGTGAGATGAAAGTTTATATCCATGTATTTTGGCGGGTCTGTCCGCACTTTCTTTTGGTGACTTTTTGTATAAATTTGGATTTGCGTATGTATATACATAGAGGTTTGGTAGACTTCCGCTGTGCTATGTTATAGTATGTCTCCGTTGTTTATGTCCTCTATTGTATATGCTCTGTGGGTTTTTGCAGGTTGGTTTGTCAAGCAAGTCACGAAATCCATGATTAGTCGTCCAAAGTTCACTCTAACTCCTAGGGTGGGTTTTGGGTCGCGACATAACCGGGGATCGAATTTCGATGTCGTTTCTTCTAACACATGTATTTCAACCCAGCCAAAGTGTGGGAAATTGTTTCTATGGATTCCAAGCTCGTTTACCCGATTTGAGCATCGAGAGGCCTGGAATCCTTAATTAGAAAGTATACTTCGACCAAAACCTACAATGTGCACCAAATCAAAATCGGGAGTCAGATTTCATTGTTGTTTCTTATAACGCGAGTATTTTGACCCAACTTATGTGTGAAAATTCGTTTCGATGGAATTCGAGGTCCTTTAGAAAGTATGCTTTTGCCTAAACCTAAAACGCGAACCAAATCCAAACCAGGGGTCGGATTTCAATGTCGTTTCCTTTAACGCATGTATTTCGACAAACCTAAGTGTTGGAATTTGTTTCGATGGAATCCGAGGTCATTTGGCTATTTAGGGTCCGAGAGGCCCGAAATCCGTACTTAGTGTACTTCGGCCTAAACCTACAACCTTGCACCAAATCCAAACGGTGGTGGGATTCCGATGTCATTTTTGTTAACGCGTGTATTTTGACCCAGCTAAAGTTTGGGAGTTCGTTTCGATGGAATCCGAGGTCATTTGCCCAATTTGGGCAACGAGATGCCCGAAATCCATACTTAGAAAGTATACTTCGACCAAAACATACAAATGTGCACCGAATCCAAACCGGGGGTCGGATTTTGATGTCGTTTCATCTAACGCGTGTATTTCGACCCAACAAATTTGTTTCGATGGAATCCGAGGTCGTTTGCCTGATTTGGGCTTCGAGTGGTCTGTAATCCATACTTAGTATACATCGGCTTAAACCTACAAACGCGCACCAAATACAAACCGGGGTGGGATTTTGATGCCGTTTCATCTAAAGCATGTATTTCGACCCAATCTAAGTGTGGGAATTCATTTTGATGGAATCCGAAGTCGTTTGCCAAATTTGGACACCGAGACGTTTGGAATTCATTCTTAGAAAGTATATTTTGGCCTAAACTTACAAACGCGCACCGAATCCAAACTGGGATTGGATTTTGATGTTGTTTCTTCTACCGCGTATAATTCGACCCAACCTCATTGAGGGAATTCGTTTCGATAGAATCCGATGTCATTTGCCCGATTTGGGCTTCGAGAGGCCCCGTAATCCATACTTAGAAAGTATACTTCGGCTTAAACCTATAACACGCACCAAATCCATATTGGGGGTCGGATTTCGATTTCGTTTCTCTTAACGCGTGGGAATTTGTTTCGATGGAATCCGAGCTCATTTACCCGATTTGAGTATCGAGAGACCCGGAATCCATACTTAGAAAGTATACTTCGACCAAAACCTACAAATGCGCACCGAATCAAACCGGAGGTCGGATTTCGATGTCGGTTCTTTAAACGCATGAATTTTGACCCAACCTATGTAGGGAAATTCCTTTCGATGGAATCCGAGGTCGTTTGCCCAATTTGGGCTCCAAGAGACCCGAAACCCATACTTATAAAGTATACTTCGGCCTAAACCAACAAACACGCACCAAATCGAAACCGGGGGTCGGATTACTATGCCATTTCTTCTAACGCATGTATTTTGAGCCAATCTAAGTGTGGGAATTCATTTTGATGGAATCCGAGGTCGTTTGCCCGATTTGGGCTCCGAGAGGCCCGAAATCCATACTTAGAAAGTATACTTCGGCCTAAACCTACAAACGTGCGACAAATCTAAACCGGGGTCAGATTTCAATGTCATTTCTGTTAACGCCTATATTTCGACCCAGCCAAAGTGTGGGAATTCGTTTTGATGGAATCCGAGGTCGTTTGCCCAATTAGAGCATCGAGAGGCCTAAAATCCATATTAGAAAGTATACTTTGGCATAAACCTACAAACGCGCACCAAATACAAACCGAGGGTCAGATTTCGATGTCGTTTCTTCAAATGCGTGTATTTTAACCCAACCTATGTATGGAAATTCGTTTCGATGGAAACTGAGGTCTTTTGCCCGATTTGGGCACCAAAAGACCCGAAATGCATACTTAGAAAACATACTTCTACCAAAACCTACAAACGAGCACCGAATCCAAATCGAGGGTCGGATTTCGATGTTGTTTCAATTAACACATGTATTTTGGGCCCAGCCAAAGTGTGGGAATTCGTTTCGATGGAATCCGAGGTTGTTTGCCCGATTTGAGCAACAAGAGGCCCGAAATCTATGCTTAGATAGTATACTTCGACCTAAAACTAAAACAAGTAAAAAATCCAAACTAGGGGTCGGTTTTCAATGTCATTTCCTCTAACATGTGTATTTCGACCAAACCTAAGTGTAGGAATTTGTTTCGATGGAATCCGAGGTCGTTTGCCTAATTTTGGCACCAAGAGGCCCGAAATCCATACTTCGGCCAAAACTTACAAACGAGCACCAAATCCAAACCGGAGGTCGGATTTTGATGATGTTTTCTCTAACGTGTGTATTTAGACCCAACTTAAGTGTGAGAATTCATTTTGATCGAATCTGAGGTCGTTTGCCCGATTAGAGCACCGAGAGGCCCGCAAATAATACTTTGAAAGTATACTTCGGCCTAAACCTACAAACACGCACCAAATGCAAACCGGGGGTCGGATTTTGATGTTGGATCTTCAAACGCGTGTTTTTTGACCCAACCTATGTCTGGAAATTCGTTTCGATGGAATCCGAGGTCGTTTGCCCTATTTGGGCACCAAGAGGCCAGAAATGCATACTTAAAAAGTATACTTTAGCCAAAACCTACAAACGAGCACCGAATCCAAATCGATGGTTGGATTTTGATGTCGTTTCTATTAACGCGTGTATTTCGACCCAGCCAAGGTGTGGGAATCCGTTTCGATGGAATCCGAGGTCATTTCCCCGACTTGGGCAACGAGAGGCCTGAAATCTATACTTAGAAAATATACTTCAACCTAAACCTAAAACGCGTCCCAAATCCAAACCGGGGGTCGGATTTCAATGTCATTTCCTCTAACGCGTGTATTTCGACCAAACCTAAGTGTGGGAATTTTTTTCGATGGAATCTGAGTTCCTTTGCCCGATTTGGGCACCAAGAGGCTCAAATGCTTAGAAAGTATACTTCGGTTTAAAGGTACAAACGCGCACCAAATTCAAACCGGAGGTCGGATTTCGTTGATGTTTCCTCTGGAGAAACTTAAAAAAACCTCTCTAACCCACTCCCAAGGTTGTACTCCACGAAGTGGAATGGTTTACAGTATATAGAGACCCAAAAACAATGTTCAGAAGTTGCTAAAATAGGTTGAAAACCAAAGAGGCAAGCAAAATAGTCGCATTAACAAAACTCCCATATCAGGGTCAACCCATGGAGATGGTTCGGTCGACCAAAGTGTACACTTCGGTTGACCGGATGATCCTCATGGGTAGACCCAAGTTTTTTTCAACTCTCTACCCAAATTCACCATACAAATCAAGGCCTATTCAGGGTCAACCCAAACGGTCTGGGTCGACCCAGAGGCTAAAAAAAATTTTAAAAATTCATTTTTAGCTCTCGGTACCTTCACAAAAGTTGTAGCTCTTTTCGACGCGGTCGATTTAACATATTATAGAGTAAAATCTGAGTTACGGTTTGTGAGATATACCTCTTGCAAGAAACCTTGGTTTTTTGAAAAATTTCAGCATTGTTTAACTTGTTATGCACTACTTATCTCATCACCTAGGGTCCGTATGATTAGACTAGGACACTTACCACATAATGCATCATGGTAGGATTATTATAGGTCAAATCCCACTATGGTAGCATGGTATCTGGGCCAGTTACCATCCTATGATGGAAATGATCAACCGAGTGATCAACCTGTCTTCTTTGGTCTTCAACTTCGCTTTGGCGTGGATGCTTGAAGGTAATGACACAAGACACACACCTAGACCCTGACTCACTTTTTTTGACACCGGAATATGCCAACCCAAAAATCATGGACTTTACAATCTCCCCTTTTGGCAATTCCGGGCAAAACCAAACTGAAGTACATGACGTGACACAAACGCACCCAAACACATCAAAACGGTGAATTAGGACATTACATGACTCTAACACTTTTACATGACATCAATTGAAAAATAATCTTAATTTAAAACACTTAAGCTCTGTCAAGTAAAATCAATCTGCTGCACCCTGCACCTGCACATGCTCATAAATAAACACCCGTGAAGCATGTGTGGAATATGACAATAGTTAATCACAGGTAAGCAAGAATGGTATGAACTTGGAATTGTACCAAACATCTCCCCCTTTGGAAAATTTATGCAAAAAGTAGTCATGAAGCCAAGCAGCATATACGAATATAGCAAATTAACACCTGTGAAATATCAAGGCAATCAAGTACACCCCAAGAAATTGTAGACAAGAGGCGGATACTTAGAGTGGGGAAAAGATATGAAATATGAAAGCACAAACCCCATAAATATCTAGGCACAGAACTAACCCCCTCAATAAC
>JABCRI010000984.1:0-35498 GCA_015143295.1 Tetracentron sinense
TTAATAATAATCTTAATTATACTACGGTAATTAGTAGGGTTACAACCTTGAAATTTGGATAGGCAGCTCTTTCGGATACTTAGGATGGAAGAACATCCAAGCTCCAATCACTCCTCCAATCTTCCATTGATATCAACCCTAGCTTCTTCTCTTCTTCTTTCTCCCAAATCCCTCAAATTGAGCGTTGCGTGTTAATGAAAACCCTACCCCAAGTGTTTGGGCTTATAAAGAAAAGGGGGGGGTCAAAGACCATTTACCCTATGAATTCTGCATTAGGCGAAGAAGAGCAATCCCGGTATGACCGGCGATCGCGGTAGGCCTATCAGCGAAAATCCGGTTGGTGTTTGACCAGCGAGTGTTTGAAAACCCTCTGTCAGAACCCGAGAAAATATATATATATATATATGAAGCAAAAATGAGTTACCTCCCTTTTGTTTTAAATTCTTGAACTATTTAAGGAGATTTGAGACTGTTTAGATTAGGTTAGTTGAATTAAGTAGTTTAATTAATTAGTCTCTTTTGGAGACTTCAAATCACAAGGAAAAACATAGGGAGAGAGAGAAAGAAACGTAGAGGGGAGAAGGATAGAACGTGGAGGTAGAGAGAAGGAAGAAGAATAAAAAACAAAGAAAAAAGAGGTAAGGTTTTCTTTTAGCTTTTCTTCTTCTCTTCATTTTTTTTTCTAGGTTTTCCTCAATCCAATCCATGTTTCTCACATATTCTATCTTTTAAATATTTTTCTTTTCTGTGCACTAAAATAATATTCTGTCTAGGCATAGATCAAGCCCAAGAAACAAGTGAAAAGATCGAGTCGAAAGGCTTTTGGGAGGAAATCAATAATCGAGAAAATCCAGGTAAGTTTTTGCCATTCTTTTTGTTATAATTAATTTGTAGTAAAAAAAAATCAAATAATGTTTGATAGTGATGATATTGTTACAAAAAAATTATAATTAGATGATGACATGTTATTAAAATTTTCATAATTATATTAGCATGCATTACTTTTTATTTATTTATTATTGCACAAATAAAGTAGAAATCATAACATGAGATTTGTAAATAGATAAAAAATATGTGATACAAAAATTGCTATGTTGTAAATAGGATGTTATGCATGATTGATGCATTAAGGACGGTTATATGATGCCGTGGGTGAGAGCCCCTGAAATGAGAGCAAGCCAGGATCGTGGATCCTTGGGTGAAAGGCCCTAAAGCCCTCGAGGAAGATCCCTTGCTTGGGATAGTCAGTTTGACCGAACTGGTACTAAAATCCGTGATGATAGTAAGCTGAGCTGGTTCAAAAATCGAGTCATCATACTTGTATGATTCATAATGTCAATCTATATATTTTTCAATGTATTTATATTACATGCCTTTTTTATTGTAAATTAATTGTAAGAAAGAGAGTGGATTTTCCTATTGGCTTCATAGCTCATTAGACATTCATGTCAATATTTTCAGGTATGTGAATAATGGATGCTTAGAAGTGAAGAAGAAATATGAAGACTTCTCTCATGATTTAGAATTAATTACAAAATTAATGGAAAATGTTTTAGTGGATATTTTTAATGTTTTTTGTTATTTAATTGAATTAGTGAATAATGTATGAACTTTGGAAGTAAATTTATTTTCTGGAATATGAATTAGTTTTCATTTACATATCTTAGAAAGTCATGATAGGTATAGAGACAAATTTTAGTTTTAAATATTTTAAATAAAAGTAATGCAACATTGTTGTTTTCTTGAAATTTTAAGTTTAGTTTCGGAAAAATATTTATAGAATATTTTCATTATTAGAAAATTCTGAAATTTTATACGTAGTTCATAGACTCATAAAAGTATGTCCCTGTAAATTTCAAATCAAAATAATTTCGTTTACTATTTATTTCATAATTATTTATATAAAAAAAAAACGAACTCAAAAGAAAAAAAAACAAAACAAAACAAAACAAAAATATTATATACTTAAAATACCAATTATAAATTACATTATTAATAATCCTCACCCCTGAATTCTAGATCTCAGGCTAGACCATAGATAATGGGCCGAGTTGTGAGTTTTTAAAAATAGGGGCGTGACAAAGTGGTATTAGAGCATCAGTTAGTAAATCTGAGGGATTTAGAAATTTTATGAGTAGTCATGATCGATCCAAAAAAAAAATATTACTGAGTATTTTTTTTATGTATTACGGACCATCTATCAGGCATGATTAAGGAGTGGATGACACAAAAATGGTGTTAAGAACTTCGAATAACTTGTAACTACCAAAATGATGTGCTATATACGTGACACCCAATGATTTTTTTAATGACACGTGGACATTACATTAATGACACTAGTATACATAATCCATAGATAAATATCATTTGTGAGAGAATCCTAATTTTGCGCATCATGTGTGTAGAACATGCCTAAAGGCTTTCCTACCGGATCTTCTACCTCTCAAGGACAGGATGGCATGTCTGAGATGCTCTAGGTTCTACGAGGCATGTCAGAAGTTATGCACCAGCAGCAGCAGGAGATGTAGCAACAAGCCGTGATGGGGTAGCAAACTCCATTGCATCAAGCTAGGACAGAAGAGCATTGCATGATGATGGCGGTGAGAGAGTTTAGGAGGCTGAACCCACCGGTGTTAAAAGGAGAACCCAACCCTGTAGAGGCCGAGGAGTGGGTTAAGCAAATTCGTAAGGTGTTGGACATCTTGGGGATGACGAACCAGCAAAGGGTGCCGTTGGCATCATATATGCTCGAGGGAGATGCTGATTTTTGGTGGGACTCGATTAAGGGAACTTGCGATGTCAGGGCTATGACTTGGCATCAGTTTGAGGAAGTCTTCTATGAGAAGTACTTTCCTGAAGCTATTAGAGACCAGAGGATGCGAGAGTTTTTGGATCTAATACGGAAAGGTATGACTATTAGCCAGTATGAGGCAAAGTTCGCAGAACTATCCCGTTTTGCACCACACCTAGTTGCGACAGAGGAACTAAAGTCAAAGAAGTTCCGACAGGGTTTAAGGCCTTCTATCCGGGAGGAACTCATTGTAGTCAGTATTCACACATATTCTGAAATGGTAGAGAGAGCCCTATTGGTAGAGGGAGAACTAGAGGACATCAAGAAGATTCGAGACAATAGCTGGAGAAGTCAGGGTAGAAACCAGAGAGAGGATCAACAGAGAAATTATCCCAACAAGAGACAAAGGACCATTCAGCCGCAACAACAATTTGGTCAAGGACTAAACATTAGGAACCAGCAAAATGGTTGTCAAGATAAGAAATGTTATGGGTGTTGCCAGCAGGGACATATCAAGAAGGACTGCCCCCGTGGAGGTGCACAACAGATGCAACAACGACACGGATTCCAACAGCAGCAACCGATGCGTCCACAATATCCACAGCAACAACAACTACCCTATCAACCACCACCACCTCAACAATAGTTTCAGTAGAGACCTCAACAACAGATTCAGTAGAGACCTCAGCAGCAGTTACAGCAGAGGCCTCAACATCAGCAACAGGATGGTAATCGGAGACCTAGGGATCAGGGTCGAGTGTTTGCTTTAGTCCAACCGGATGGCATGGCCCAGAATACTATGGTGGAAGGTACTTTTCTAGTGTATAATTCTTGGGCTAAGGTTTTATTTGATCTAGGTTCTTCACATTCTTTCATATCAACATCTTTTGCATCTGTGTTGGGTCTGGAGTTCGAACCCCTTGAATCAGCTTTGTGTGTGGCTACTCCAGTAGGAAATTGTGTAGAGACCGATAGGATATGTTGATCTTGTTCTATTCGAATAGGAGACCAAGATTTTATGATGGATCTAGTTCTCCTAGGAATGTTTGAGTATGATGTACTCCTAGGTATGGATTAGTTGGCAGCCTATCATGCTACAATGGATTGTTTCAGGAAGAGGGTTTCTTTTCGTATTCTTGGAGGACCAATGATTCATTTTTATGGCGATAAGAATGTTTCTTCCTCGCTTCCAAAGTTGGAACCTCGAATTCATCGATCAAAAGATGTGGGTATTCGAGTTTCTTAGTTCATATGATTGATGAAAAGGGTGAAGAAATATTGTTAGATCATGTCCCAATTGTTCATGATTTTCTAGATGTATTTCCAGAAGAGTTGCCTGGTTTGCCTCCTAGAAGAGCATTGGAATTCGTAATCGAAGTGCAGCCTGGAATGGCTCCAATATCCATTGTGCCCTACCACATGACACCTATTGAGCTCCGAGAGCTAAAGGAACAACTCCAAGATCTCCAGGATAAGGGCTTTATCCGGCCTAGCACCTCACCCTGGGGAGCTCCAGTTTTATTTGTGAAAAAGAAGGACGATACTCTTCGTCTCTGTATAGACTATCGTCAGTTAAATAAGATAACCATAAAGAATAGATATCTGTTGCCACAAATAGATGACCTATTTGATCAATTAAAGGGATCTCGATTCTTTTCAAAGATTGATCTTCGATCGGGATACCATCAGTTGAGGATAAAGGAGGAGAATGTTTCCAAGACGGCTTTCCACACTCGCTACGGACATTTTGAGTTTCTAGTTATGCCTTTTGGATTGACAAATGCTCCGGCAGCTTTTATGGACCTAATGAACCGGGACGATATCTTGATCTACTCTAAGACTCGGGAGGAGCATGAGCAACATTTGAGGATTGCACTATAGACTTTAAGAAATCACAAATTGTATGCAAAGAGGAGTAAGTGTGATTTTTGGCTTACGAAAGTGCAATTTCTAGGACATAATTTTGGAGGATGGTATCTCAGTGGACCTAGTGAAGATTGAGGTCGTTCTGAATGGGATAAACCAAAGAATGTGTTTGAGGTCCGAAGTTTTCTAGGACTGGCAGGATATTACCGAAGGTTTGTGGAAAGTTTTTCTCGTCTAGCAGCTCCCATGACTCACCTAACCAAGAAGGGAGTGAAGTTTGAGTGGAACGAGGAATGTGAGCAAGCCTTCCAGGAGTTAAAACAGAAGCTTACATCCGCTCCAGTTCTCATTGGACCGGCTAGTGGAGAAGATTATGTGATCTATAGTGATGCATCTTTGAGGGGTCTTGGGTGTGTACTAATGTAGCAAGGTAAAGTAGTGGCCTATGCTTCTCGACAGTTAAAGAATCATGAACAAAATTATCCCACTCATGATTTAGAGTTGGCGACGATTGTGTTTGCCTTGAAGATCTGGTGACATTACCTTTATGGTGAAAGGTTTGAAGTATATTCTGACCACAAGAGTTTAAAGTATATATTTACTCAGAAAGAGTTGAACTTGAGGCAGAGAAGGTGGATAGAGTTCCTAAAGGACTATGACTTCACTCTACATTACCATCCGGGGAAGGCGAATGTGGTGGCAGATGCTTTGAGCAGAAAATCTCAAGGACTAATGGCTAGACTAGCTTTGTAAAAATGAAAAATGTTAGAAACGATTGAGGACTTTGATATATATATGGAAAGGCATAATACTGGGGCCTATGTGTTCAACTTGATAGCTCAATCAACTCTAGTCCAAAGAGTGATTGAGGCACAACAGAAGAACCGAGAGTTGGAGGATGGACAGACAGAGATTGAATCAAGAAGTACATCTAAGGATTATGTAGTGCATTCTGGCAGTTTACGATTTTTAGGGAGACTATGGGTACCGAATGATTCTCAGTTGAGAGAAAATATCCTTAGTGAGGCTCACCGTTCGAAGTACACCATCCACCCAGGAGGTACTAAAATGTACAGAGATCTAAAACATCAATTTTGGTGGAAGGGAATAAAAAAGGATATTACAAAGTACGTGGCTAGATGTCTTAGATGCCAGCAAGTGAAGGCAGAGCATCAGAGGCCTGCGGGAATGTTACAATCATTGCCTATTTCAAAATGGAAGTGGGAGCACATCACTATGGATTTTGTATCTGGGTTGCCGAGGACTCAGAAGGGGGAGAACGCAGTTTGGGTAGTAGTAGATAGATTGACCAAGTCGGCTCATTTTCTGGCGATGAAGACCATTGATTCTTTGAACGCTTTAAGTAGATTGTATATCCGAGAGATCGTAAAATTGCACGGCGTTTGGTTATCGATCGTATCTGACAGAGATTCACGCTTGACTTCACAATTTTGGCAGAGCTTACAGAAAGCCTTAGGAACACAACTTAGCTTCAGTACTGCATTTCATCCTCAAAAGGACGGGCAGTCTGAGAGAGTTATTCAGATCTTGGATGATATGTTGAGAGCTTGTGTTTTGGATTTCAAGGGTAGCTGGGTTGAACACTTACCGTTGGCAGAGTTTGCCTACAACAACAGTTTTCAAGCGAGTATTGGAATGGCACCATATGAAGCACTATATGGTAGACCTTGTAGATCTCCTATCTGTTGGGCAGAAGTTGGAGAGCGTGTATTACTTGGACCAGAGTTGATTCAGGAGACCACCGAAAAGATTCGTCTGATTCGAGACCGTTTAATCACTGCACAAAGTCGTCAGAAGAGCTACACTGATCGACGGAGAAGACCTTTAGAATTCCAAGTTGGTGACCATGTGTTCTTACGAGTGACCCCACGTAAGGGTGTGTTTCAGTTTCGTAAAAAGGGGAAGCTATCTCCGAGATTCATTGGACCTTTCGAGATCCTCCAGAGAGTAGGAGTTGTGGCTTATAAGTTAGCTCTACTGCCATAATTTTTAGGAGTACACGATGTGTTTCACATGTCCATATTGCGCAAGTATGTACTAGATCCAAAACACATCGTTGAATGGAAGGAAGTGAAGTTGCGGGAAGATGCAACGTATGAGGTGAGACCAATCCAGATCATAGACACCAAGGAACAAGTGATGCTCACCAGGACCATTCCTATGGTCAAGGTGTTGTGGCAACGACATGATGTGAATGAGGCAACTTGGGAGTTAGAGTCTGAGATTCGCGACAAATATCCAAACTTATTTGACAACAAAGGTACGTCTTAATTTCGTGGACGAAATTTTTTTTTAGGGGGCTAGGTTTTAAGAATCGAGAAAAATAAAATAAAATATATATATATATATATATATGAAGCAAAAGAGAGTTATGAGCCTAAAGTGAAAAACCCATGGGATAAAAGTCCACCCTTTGTTTTAAATTTAAATTAAGGAGATAGAGATTGTTTTAGATTAGGTTAGTTTGAATTAAGTAGTTTAAATTAATTAGGTCTCTTTTGGAGACTTCAAATCACAAGGAAAAACATAGGGAGAGATAGAAAGAAAACGTGGAGGGGAGAAGGATAGAACGTAGAGGTAGAGAAAAAGGAAGAAGAGCAAAAAAGAAAAAAAGAGGTAAGGTTTTCTTTTAGCTTTTCTTCTTCATTTTTTCTCTAGGTTTTCCTCACTCCGATCCATCTTTCCCACATATTCTATCTTTTTAAATCTTTTTCTTTTCTGTGCACTAAAATAATATTCTCTCTAGGCGTAGATCAAGCCCGAGAAAACGAGTGCAAAGATCGAGTCGAAAGGCTTTTGGGAGGAAATCAATAATCGAGAAAAATCCAGGTAAGTTTTTTCCATTCTTTTTGTTATAATTAATTTGCAATAAAAAAAATCAAATAAATGTTTGATAGTGATGATATTTTTACAAAAAAGTTATAATTAGATAATGACATGTTATTTGAAATTTTCATAATTATATTAGCATGCATTAATTTTTATTTGTTTATTATTGCACAAATAAAGTAGAAATCTATAACATGAGATTTGTAAATAGATGAAAAATATGTGATACAATAATTGTTTTGTTGTAAATAGCATGTTATGCATGATTGATGCATTAAGGACGGTTATTTGATGCCGTGGGCGAGAGCTCTAAAATGATGAGCAAGCCAGAATCGTGGATCCTTGGGTGAAAGGCCCTAAAGCCCTCGAGGAAGATCCCTTGCTTGGGATAGTCAGTTTGACCGAACTGGTACTAAAATCGGTAATGATAGTAAGGCTGAGCTGGTGCGAAAATCGAGCCATCATACTTGTATGAATCATAATGTCAATTTATATATTTTTCAATGTATTTATATTACATGTCTTTTTATTGTAAATTAATTGTAAGAAATGGAGTGGATTTTTCCTATTGGGCTTCATAGCTCATTAGACATTCATGTCAATATTTTCAGGTATGGAGTAATGGATGCTTGGAAGTGAAGAAGAAATATGAAAACTTCTCTCATGATTTAGAATTAATTACAAAATTAATGGACCATGTTTTAGTGGATATTTTTAATGTTTTTTGTTTATTTAATTGAAATTAGTAAATGATGTATGAACTTTGAAAGTAAATTTATTTTCTTGAATATGGATTAGTTTCATTTATATATCTTAGAAAGTCCTGATAGGTATAGAGACCAAATTTTAGTTTTAAATATTTTAAATAAAAGTAATGTGACATTGTTGTTTTCTTGAAATTTTAAGTTTAGTTTCGGAAAAATATTTATAGAATATTTTTCATTATTAGAAAATTCTGAAATTTTATACATAGTTCATAGACTCATAAAAGTATGTCCCTATAAAATTTCAGGTCAAAATAATTTCGTTTACTATTTATTTCATAATTATTTTTTTAAAAAAAAAGAAATCAAAAGAAAAAAAAAAGAAAAGAAAACAAAACAAAACAAAAAAATTATATGCTTAAAATACCAATTATAAATTAAATTATTAATAATCCTCACCCCTGAATTCTAGATCTTAGGCTAGACCATAGATAATGGGCCGAGTTGTGAGTTTTTAGAAATTGGGGCATAACACTCTCTCTGGAATTTTTTCCCATACAAATTTTTGGACCAGTCGATAGATACTGATCGATCAGTTGTGGACCAATCGATCACTAATTTGGACCGAGCGATCGGTGTTCTGCAAATTTTGACACTAAGTCTATTTTACTGTTTCGGCCATAACTTTTAACTCGTTCGTTGGATTTTGAAGATTCAAATTGCGTTGGATTCGTCATTCGAAGGGGAACATTTTTCGGCGTTGTAGAATTTTTAGTTTCTTATTTATTTATTAATTTGATTACATGGAAGGCCAATTGTAGAGCCCCAGATTTTTTTCATGCTTAATGCATGACACTTTCGTTGTCATCTCGCCTTTTAAAGAGGTATAATTAATAAATAAGGAAGAAAAATAGAAATTTCGAAATGTCAGAAATGTTCCTTTTCGAAGTACGAGCCCAACGCAAGTTGAATCGTCAAAATCGGACGAACGAGTCAAAAGATATGGCTAAAATAGTCTGAACCTGTAGGCAAAACGTAGCTCGGAAGGCACTAAGGTCGTGCTCTGACATCGTACTCTGATATCGTAGCACAGACAACGTACTCTGATAACGTATACGTTGTGCATCCGTTGTACAGCTCACAACGGGTACGTTGTACAGCACAACGAGTTGGCACTATTCACAGCACAACGAGTTGCACTATTCACAGCACAACGAGTTGGCACTATTCACAGCACAACGAGTTGGCACTATTCACAGCACAACGAGTTGGCACTATTCACAGCACAACGAGTTGGCACTATTCATAGCACAACGAGTTGGCACTATTCACAGTGGCACTATTCACAGCACAACGAGTTGGCACTATTCATAGCACAACGAGTTGGCACTATTCACAGCACAACGAGTTGGCACTATTCATAGTACAACGAGTTGGCATTATTCATAGTACAACGAGTTGGCACTATTCACAGCACAACGAGTGGCACTATTCATAGTACAACGAGTTGGCACTATTCACAGCACAACGAGTTGGTACTATTCACAGCACAACGAGTTGGCACTATTCACAGCACAACGAGTTGGCACTATTCACAGCACAACGAGTTGGCACTATTCACAGCACAACGAGTTGGCACTATTCACAGCACAACGAGTTGGCACTATTCATAGCACAACGAGTTGGCACTATTCACAGCACAACGAGTTGGCACTATTCACAGCACAACGAGTTGGCACTATTCACAGCACTATTCACAGAAATCCCAATAAGGGTATTTCGGTCTTTTGGTCAGTTCACTCTTACCTTAAGAGTTTAATCTGAGCCTTTAGGGCATCATTCGACACTTAGAGAGTTTGAGAGAATAGAAGAAAGAGGAGAAGGCGATTCCAACCTAGGGTTTCCATTTGGGAGAGAAATCAAAGGGTTTGAAACCCTAGATCAACCTCCAACCCGTTTTTCTTCAAGATCAAGGCACAAACTCGTGAGGAGCATCTCCTCAAACTAGGGCAGCAGCTACACAGTCGTTTTGGAAAGGGGTTTCTTCCTCATTTCTTCAAGGTCGGTACTTTTTACTACCCTCCTAGTTATAGTTCCTCTTTCCCCTTCTTTTCTCTTCATTTTCTTTCATTTACACATGTGCTATGAGATGGATAAATGGTAAATGGTGAATGGTGAATGGTGAATGGTGAATGGTGAATGGTGAATGGAGATGGAATGGGCGATTGGATGCCAATGGTTGTGTGTGATGAACAAATGGGGAAGGGCATTGTTCCAATAATGAATGTACATGTATGAATTGAGTAAAACCCATCTAGAAAAGCATGTTGTAGGGTAAATCCATAATGAACACACCATGTTTGATGGAATGCCAAGGTGAACACAGTGAGCTGAAAATCTGGAAATGCATGCCTAATAAATTATGAATATTGCTAGGGACTATGATAGTGTGTTTCCTGCTTTCCCATAATGCTATGAATATTACATTACTAAATCTTTGATACTATATGTGTTGTGAAATTACCCAAATGTCATCTTTAAATTTGAATGCAAGTATGTACACGGTTTCCACGAGCACGGCATGCATGGCACGATTTATCGAGGTTTTCAAGAACATGGTTAGAGGTGGGACATATCCTACGATATGTTTTACCTCGCTTTTCACAAGAAGACACGAACCAACATTCCACGAGGGGTCTCCCCTCACTCACAAGTGCATATCATGAAGAAGGGTCTCCCTTCCCTCGCAAGTACATACATATCATGAAGAAGGGTCTCCCTTCCCTCGCAAGTGCATTGCATAAAGAAGGGTCTCCCTTCCCTCTCAAGGCATCTCACAAGGACACCTCACAAGGATATCTCACAAGTTACATGATCACAAGCAAGCACGCATGACATGCATGACATGACACGACATACAAGAATCAAGCAAGATAGACATGACAAGCTTTCAAGTACAAAAAGATATTTCAAGTCAAGTCAAGTGCACGATGTTTCAAGAGGATTTATCGGTTTTCTACGAATTACAAGCATGATTATAAACTGCTTTACTTCCTTGTATGATGTGAATTGTTTCCGTTTGACATATATGAATTGCTCCTGATTATGTATTGCTATTTCTACGCTATAATTGTTGGTTAGTATTTAGTACCCGCTGAGTATTCCATGCTCAGCCGTACTTCTTATGTCGGCAGGTTCTGAGGGATCTGCTGCCCCATTTGATGTTTGTGCTCCTGGTCCATGGGTGGAAGAGGAGTACGCCGAGGAGCCTTTGGAGGAACCTCCCGTAGAGGGTTATCAGTAGGTGGTGATTAGATTCTGAGTGGATTAGCTGTGGGTGAGATGAGAGTTAGATTTATGTATTTTGGCGGGCATGTCCGCACTTTCTTTGGAGACTTTTGTATAAACTTGGATTTGCGTATGTATATACATAGAGGTTTGGTAGTCTTCCGCTGTGCTATGTTAGAGTATGTTTCCGCTATTTATATCCTCTATTGTATATGCTCTGTGGGTTTTGCAGGTTAGTTGTCAAGCAAGTCATGATTAGTCGTCCAAAGTTCACTCTAACTCCTAGGGTGGGTTTTGGGGCGCGACAGAAGTGGTATCAGAGCTTAGGCTTTAGGTCTCTAGGGTCACTTAGAATCTTATACCACGGCTTGACAAGAGCATATGTCAGGAAACAAGTTAGGAAGAAAGTAAGTCGGAAGAGAGTCTTGATCCAAGTGTAAGACTAAACTTTAGTCTTAGTCAAAATGGTTGTTTCAACCAAGTTCGAGCCTTAGGAACGCTAGAACACCAAAGTATAATATTATAAATACTCTGATGACTTAATGCGATGTATATTAGTATTATACAACTAATACAAATTGGATTATTGTGAAATGGCATTGAAGTAAACTGTGGTTTCAAGTTAGACTCATGTGGTGTTATTATTCTCAGGACTTGAGTCATGAGACGGAACACACGGGGTCGTGGACCACATACCAGAGCTTCCTCTTCTTCACGGGATGAGGATGAGCAGCCGGACCTCTCTCGAGTCTTAGGCTCTATTGCTGAGACACTCGCCATACTGGCGGCTCGGCAGGCTATACCATCATCGGCGGCACCTACTCCACCGCCCGTAGCTCCAGTACATCGTACCGCTGGAGTTGAGGCATTCAGGAGATTGAGGCCTCCATCCTTCCATGGGAGTGTGGACCCTCTTACCGCGGAGGCATGGATCCTCCAGATGGAGAAGATCTTTACGGTCCTCTCACCTTCAGAGGAGGAGAGAGTAGCATGGGCAGCTTTCATGCTAGAAGGCGAAGCCCATCATTGGTGGTTGTCCGCACTGAGGACGAGAGATTTGACCATGCAGGGTCTACCTTGGACTTGGGAGGAGTTCAAGGATACTTTTTACAAAAAGTATTTTCCGATTGGAGCACGGGAAAAGAAAGAGAGAGAATTCATCAACCTTGAGCAAGGTTTGATGTCGGTGGCACAATACGAGGCCAAGTTCTCGGAGTTGTCGAGATTTGCGCCTCATATGGTTGCTACTGAGGCAATGAAGGCGAGGAGATTTGAGCAAGGGCTCAAGGATGTGATTATGGAGAAGGTGTCCGTTTTCAGGCATACTGCCTACCCTGAGGTAGTAGACAAGGCCTTATTGGTCGAGGCCAATTCGGAGACAGTGTCCAAGAAGAGGGAGTTGGCGAGAGGCCAAGCTAGTAGTCCAGCACCTCCAGAGAGGCGGACTCGTTATCAGTATGCGTGGCCAGCACCATCGATGAGGCCTTCTTATGCGCCTCCAGCTCCACGGCAGTATGTGCCTCAGGCACCGAGACCGCAGGCTCTTCCAGCCCCACGGCCTGTTGCACCTCAGACGATGAGGTATGCTCCACTTCCGGCCCCTCCGACTTATGCACACGAGGTCTGCACTTCATGCGGCCGAAGGCACCCGGCAGGGGATTGCCGAAGGGCATCGGGTGGATGTTTTCATTGTGGTCGCCAGGGCCATATGATCAGGGATTGCCCCAGTCGGCATTTACCAGGCCAGTCTCAGGGGATAAATCCACCAGCACGCCCAGCAGGATCATATCAGGCGTCATCTCAGACTACCCGGTCTACACCTCAGTCTCGCCAGGCAAACCAGGGGCGTGTATTTGCTTTGACAGAGGGTGATGCACTTGCATCTGATGATGTGGTGCAAGGTACGCGTTTGGAATTATTTTCGTTATTTGTGATTGATATGTTGTGTTTTATTCCTTGTGTACATACTTGGTATGATATATATATATATACCTATGTGTATACTCTGTTGATGCATGGATTGACTTAGTTAGTTAAAATTTCAGGAACCCTACTAGTCAATGAGTATTTGGCTAGAGTATTGATTGATACCGGGTCTACTCATTCGTTTGTCTCGCCGAGTTTTTCAGAAGGTTTTTCTGCAGGGCCAAGTCAGCTAGAACCGGAGTTAGCCATTTCGACTCCTCTCGGCAAAACAGTATTGGCAGATAAAGTGTATAGAAATAGTGTGGTCCAAGTTGGAAGCCACGAATTGGCGGTTGATCTCATCGTCCTTGGGTTCCAAGACTTTGATGTTATATTGGGAATGGATTGGTTAGCAGCACATCATGGGCATGTAGCTTGCTTTGAGAAAATGGTACTCTTCAAGCCAGTAGAAGGAAAACCATTCCACTTTCGCGGGTTGAGAAGTAGATCTATTGCTAGTTTTGCGGCGTTGGGCTTAGCTAATCTCGAGGCAAAGGACTCATCGACTATTCCGGTTGTGAGTGAGTTCCTGGATGTATTTCCAGAGGAGTTGCCAGGATTGCCTCCAGATAGGGAGATTGAGTTTATGATCGAGCTTGCACCAGGCACAACTCCTGTTTTCAGAGCTCCATATAGGATGGCCCCTATTGAACTCAAGGAGTTGAAGACTCAGTTGGAAGAATTGCAAGGCCTTGGCTTCATTCGACCAAGTGTCTCACCGTGGGGTGCCCCGGTGTTGTTTGTTAAGAAGAAAGATGGCTCGATGCGGATGTGTGTCGATTACCGGCAATTGAACAAAGTCACCATAAAGAATAGGTATCCCTTGCCTAGGATTGATGACTTGTTCGATCAGTTGAAGGGAGCGAGATTTTTCTCGAAGATAGATCTTCGATCGGGTTATCACCAGTTGAAGATTAAGGCGGAAGATGTTCCCAAAACTGCTTTCAGGACTCGATATGGGCACTACGAGTTCTTGGTAATGCCTTTTGGACTCACGAACGCGCCGGCAGCCTTTATGGATTTGATGAACCGGGTGTTCCGGCCACACCTTGATAGGTGCGTGATTGTATTTGTGGATGACATCTTGGTCTATTCCCAGACACGGGAAGATCACACACGCGACCTATGCCTTGCCTTGGAAATGCTAAGAGAGCACAAGCTATACGCCAAACTTAGCAAGTGTGAGTTTTGGTTAGAAGAGGTGGCATTCCTAGGCCACGTTGTTTCTGCAGAAGGTATATCGGTAGATCCAAAGAAGATCGAAGCAGTTATGAGTTGGGCGAGGCCCAAGAGTGTTACCGAGATACGCAGCTTTCTTGGGTTGGCAGGCTACTATAGGAGATTCGTAGAGGGTTTCTCTAGCCTTGCAGCACCACTCACTTACCTGACAAGGAAGAGCGCCAAGTTTGTATGGAGTGATAAGTGCGAGATCAGTTTCTTGGAACTGAAGAAGAGGCTTACTACAGCCCCTGTCCTTACTGTGCCATCTGGACCTTATGGGTATGAGGTGTATAGTGATGCCTCACACGTTGGACTTGGGTGTGTACTCATGCAGCATAAGAAAGTCATTGCCTATGCATCAAGGCAATTGAAGGAGCATGAGAAGAATTATCCCACGCACGACTTGGAGCTTGCGGCGGTCGTGTTTGCACTTAAGATTTGGCGTCATTACCTTTATGGGGTGGAGTTCTATGTGTTCACTGATCACAAGAGTCTCAAGTATCTCTTTTCCCAAAAGGAGCTGAATCTAAGGCAACGGCGTTGGATGGAATTTTTGAAAGACTATGATTGTACCATTCAATACCACCCGGGTAAAGCAAATGTAGTGGCAGATGCTTTGAGTAGAAGACCTCAAGGGTTGTTAGCACATATGTTGGTTCAAGAATGGAAGCTACTAGAAGATTTGGCAAATCTGGACATCAGTGTGAATGACTCTGTCCGTGGTCCTACCTTGGCAAATGTTACGGTTCGGCCGTACATTATAGATTTGATCCAAGAATATCAAGCCATGGATGCTGAATTGTTGGCTTATCGGGACAAGGAAGTTGCTAAGGGTAGTGAGGACTTCTCTCTCACTAGTCGGGGTGCTATCACATTCAAGGGAAGACTGTGCGTCCCAGCCAATGCAGATCTTCGAAGAGAAATTTTGGATGAAGCACACCGTTCGAAATACACAGTGCACCCAGGGGGTACAAAGATGTACCGGAACCTCAAGAGTCACTTTTGGTGGCGGAATATGAAGAGGGAGGTTGCGGAATATGTGGCACGGTGCTTAGTGTGCCAACAGGTGAAAGCAGAACACATGCGACCCGCCGGTCTATTGCATTCCCTTCCGATTCCCGAGTGGAAATGGGAGAACATATCCATGGATTTCATAGTTGGCTTGCCAAAGACGGCAAGGGGCTCAGATGCGATATGGGTAGTAGTGGATCGTTTGACAAAGTCCGCTCATTTCTTACCCTACCGAACTACTTTCAACTCAAGTCAGTTGGCTGCACTATACATCAAGGAAGTAGTTAGATTGCACGGAGTGCCTGTTAGTATTGTGTCGGATCGGGATCCAAGATTCACGTCAAGATTTTGGAAAAGTTTCCAGGAGGCTATGGGTTCCCGACTTGATTTCAGCACCGCTTTTCATCCACAGACGGATGGACAAACCGAGAGAGTGAACCAAGTCATTGAAGACATGCTTCGAGCTTGTATGTTAGATTTCAGAGGCAGTTGGGAAGAGCACTTGCCTTTGGTTGAATTCGCTTATAATAACAGCTATCAGGCAAGTATTCAAATGGCACCATTTGAGGCCTTGTATGGGCGAAGTTGTAGGTCTCCTCTCTATTGGGATGAGGTAGGAGAAAGGAAAGTGCTTGGTCCGGAGTTGATTGAGCAAACTGCAAACACAGTTAAGATCATCCGGGATCGATTGAAAGCCGCTCAAGATCGCCAGAAAAGTTATGCGGACACACGCCGTAGGGACTTGGAATTTCAAGTAGGGGATCAAGTTTTTGTGAAAGTATCGCCTAGCAAAGGGATCATGAGATTTGGGAAGCGAGGCAAGCTCAGTCCTCGGTATGTTGGGCCTTTTGAGATTATCACGCGGGTTGGTGAAGTTGCTTATCGAGTAGCTCTTCCACCTCACATGGCTGCAGTTCATAACGTCTTCCATGTGTCCATGCTTCGGAAGTATCTTGCGGATCCTTCGCATGTCATAGACTTGGAACAGTTGGAGATTCGAGAGGACCTCACCTTGATTGAAAAGCCAGTCCAGATTTTAGATCGAAGGAATCAAGTGCTTCGCAACAAGACAATCCCTTTGGTTCTTGTGCAATGGCAACACCATGCTCGGGAAGAAGCTACATGGGAGCGTGAAGCCGAAGTCAAAGCAAAGTACTCAGAATTACTTGAATGAGTTTCTGTGTGAAGTCTGTATATGACATGTAATGTTCTTTTTGATTTGTAATGCAAGTAGTGTCTGAATTTCGAGGACGAAATTTTTGTAAGGGGGGGAGGATGTAGAGCCCCAGATTTTTTTCATGCTTAATGCATGACACTTTCGTTGTCATCTCGCCTTTTAAAGAGGTATAATTAATAAATAAGGAAGAAAAATAGAAATTTCGAAATGTCAGAAATGTTCCTTTTCGAAGTACGAGCCCAACGCAAGTTGAATCGTCAAAATCGGACGAACGAGTCAAAAGATATGGCTAAAATAGTCTGAACCTGTAGGCAAAACGTAGCTCGGAAGGCACTAAGGTCGTGCTCTGACATCGTACTCTGATATCGTAGCACAGACAACGTACTCTGATAACGTATACGTTGTGCATCCGTTGTACAGCTCACAACGGGTACGTTGTACAGCACAACGAGTTGGCACTATTCACAGCACAACGAGTTGCACTATTCACAGCACAACGAGTTGGCACTATTCACAGCACAACGAGTTGGCACTATTCACAGCACAACGAGTTGGCACTATTCACAGCACAACGAGTTGGCACTATTCATAGCACAACGAGTTGGCACTATTCACAGCACAACGAGTTGGCACTATTCATAGCACAACGAGTTGGCACTATTCACAGCACAACGAGTTGGCACTATTCATAGTACAACGAGTTGGCATTATTCATAGTACAACGAGTTGGCACTATTCACAGCACAACGAGTGGCACTATTCATAGTACAACGAGTTGGCACTATTCACAGCACAACGAGTTGGTACTATTCACAGCACAACGAGTTGGCACTATTCACAGCACAACGAGTTGGCACTATTCACAGCACAACGAGTTGGCACTATTCACAGCACAACGAGTTGGCACTATTCACAGCACAACGAGTTGGCACTATTCATAGCACAACGAGTTGGCACTATTCACAGCACAACGAGTTGGCACTATTCACAGCACAACGAGTTGGCACTATTCACAGCACTATTCACAGAAATCCCAATAAGGGTATTTCGGTCTTTTGGTCAGTTCACTCTTACCTTAAGAGTTTAATCTGAGCCTTTAGGGCATCATTCGACACTTAGAGAGTTTGAGAGAATAGAAGAAAGAGGAGAAGGCGATTCCAACCTAGGGTTTCCATTTGGGAGAGAAATCAAAGGGTTTGAAACCCTAGATCAACCTCCAACCCGTTTTTCTTCAAGATCAAGGCACAAACTCGTGAGGAGCATCTCCTCAAACTAGGGCAGCAGCTACACAGTCGTTTTGGAAAGGGGTTTCTTCCTCATTTCTTCAAGGTCGGTACTTTTTACTACCCTCCTAGTTATAGTTCCTCTTTCCCCTTCTTTTCTCTTCATTTTCTTTCATTTACACATGTGCTATGAGATGGATAAATGGTAAATGGTGAATGGTGAATGGTGAATGGTGAATGGTGAATGGTGAATGGAGATGGAATGGGCGATTGGATGCCAATGGTTGTGTGTGATGAACAAATGGGGAAGGGCATTGTTCCAATAATGAATGTACATGTATGAATTGAGTAAAACCCATCTAGAAAAGCATGTTGTAGGGTAAATCCATAATGAACACACCATGTTTGATGGAATGCCAAGGTGAACACAGTGAGCTGAAAATCTGGAAATGCATGCCTAATAAATTATGAATATTGCTAGGGACTATGATAGTGTGTTTCCTGCTTTCCCATAATGCTATGAATATTACATTACTAAATCTTTGATACTATATGTGTTGTGAAATTACCCAAATGTCATCTTTAAATTTGAATGCAAGTATGTACACGGTTTCCACGAGCACGGCATGCATGGCACGATTTATCGAGGTTTTCAAGAACATGGTTAGAGGTGGGACATATCCTACGATATGTTTTACCTCGCTTTTCACAAGAAGACACGAACCAACATTCCACGAGGGGTCTCCCCTCACTCACAAGTGCATATCATGAAGAAGGGTCTCCCTTCCCTCGCAAGTACATACATATCATGAAGAAGGGTCTCCCTTCCCTCGCAAGTGCATTGCATAAAGAAGGGTCTCCCTTCCCTCTCAAGGCATCTCACAAGGACACCTCACAAGGATATCTCACAAGTTACATGATCACAAGCAAGCACGCATGACATGCATGACATGACACGACATACAAGAATCAAGCAAGATAGACATGACAAGCTTTCAAGTACAAAAAGATATTTCAAGTCAAGTCAAGTGCACGATGTTTCAAGAGGATTTATCGGTTTTCTACGAATTACAAGCATGATTATAAACTGCTTTACTTCCTTGTATGATGTGAATTGTTTCCGTTTGACATATATGAATTGCTCCTGATTATGTATTGCTATTTCTACGCTATAATTGTTGGTTAGTATTTAGTACCCGCTGAGTATTCCATGCTCAGCCGTACTTCTTATGTCGGCAGGTTCTGAGGGATCTGCTGCCCCATTTGATGTTTGTGCTCCTGGTCCATGGGTGGAAGAGGAGTACGCCGAGGAGCCTTTGGAGGAACCTCCCGTAGAGGGTTATCAGTAGGTGGTGATTAGATTCTGAGTGGATTAGCTGTGGGTGAGATGAGAGTTAGATTTATGTATTTTGGCGGGCATGTCCGCACTTTCTTTGGAGACTTTTGTATAAACTTGGATTTGCGTATGTATATACATAGAGGTTTGGTAGTCTTCCGCTGTGCTATGTTAGAGTATGTTTCCGCTATTTATATCCTCTATTGTATATGCTCTGTGGGTTTTGCAGGTTAGTTGTCAAGCAAGTCATGATTAGTCGTCCAAAGTTCACTCTAACTCCTAGGGTGGGTTTTGGGGCGCGACACCAATGGCTATAAGAACACTGTTCATTAAGTATGAAAAGTTTCAGCGCGCTACACCAGTAGACCTAGAAGAGAAGCTCGAAAACCTGCAAAATTTTCTGACTTGGTAGCTTATGCACTTCCAGTAGTGATGATGTTCCACTAACTTACAAAGAAGCCTTGAAAAATTCAGATAATGTGGAGTGGAAGAAGGGAATGAATAAGGAGATGAAGTCACTTTACAAAAATCAGACTTGGGAGTTATTACAGTTTCCAAAGAGAAAGAAAGCAATCGATTGCAAGTGGGAATACACAAAGAAGGAAGGTTCTTCAGGAAATTACAGTGTGAAATTCAAGGCTAGATTGGTGGCTAAAGGCTATGCATAGAAGGAAGGGATATATTAAAATGAAGTTTGTCAAAACTGCCTTCTTACATGGTGATTTTGAGGAGGAAATATACGTGTCTCAACCAGATGGGTACAAGGTTATTGATAAAGAGAATTGACCTTGCAAACTGAGAAAGTCGTTGTATGGTTTGAAACAGACTTCAGGGCAATGGTACAAGCAATTTATTCGGTTTATAATGGAGCAAAAGTACTCAAGAAGTCAGTTTGATCATTGTGTATATGTAGATGACATGCTCATTGTATTTAGAAGCAAGGTAGAGATAGACAAGTTGAAGATTCAATTGAGGAATGAATTTGAATGAAAAACCTTGGGGAAGCTAAGAAAATACTGGGTATGGAGATTAAAAGGGACATAATGAAGGGGAAAGTTTGTTTGTCACAAACACAATATTTGAAGAAAGTACTACAGTGGTTTGGCATGGATGAAAAAATAAAACCTGTAAGTACACCTTTGGCCCTCATTTCAAGCTTAGTGTTTTAATGTGTCCGAGTACAAACGAGGAGCGTGAGTATATGACTCAAATTCCGTATCCTAATGCAATTGGTATTCTAATGTATGCTATAGTGTGTACTAGGCCTGACATTTCACATGTCGTCAGTATGGTGAGTAGGTATATGCATGATTTAGGGAAAGAACACTGGTTGATAGTAAAATAGATCTTAAGATACATTCAGGGTACAGTAGATGTTGGGTTGATATTTAAGAGGGATGATATGCTTAGTAATCACATGATTGGATATGTGGATTCGGACTATGCTGGTGATTTGGATAAACACCGGTCAACCACATATAAAGAGTTAAAAAAAAATCATATGTGACTCAGTGAGGGGCCTTTTTTGCAGCGGAATATTATGCAGCAAGTTCCAGAATTTATCTAGTTTGATATGATGACAAATTAAAGGTCGCCACCATTATTTGATGGCGGGTAAGAATAAGAGAACATTTGCACCACTGTGGCCCAAATTTGAAATATAGAAAAACAAATTCTGATTGACAGATACAATCTTTGATGCGAATTTTGCTTCTGAGACAGACCGTCCCGAGTCCGGGCTTCAATCTCAATGCTTATGTGGGCACTTACATCACTAGCATTGGAAGCATTCCTAGCGACAACTTTGATATCCCTTTTTAACTAGAAACCCACCTCCTAAGCTTTGCAACCTCATCATCCAAAATTACACTCTGCCATGGCTCCACCAGATAACCAGCTTCACTTTGTTTTGATTCCTCTAATGGCCCAAGGCCACATGATCCCCATGACAGACATGGCCAGACTCTTTGCACAGCGCGGAGTTATGGTCACCCTAGTCACTACACCCCTCAACGCCTTCCGCTTCCAGACTACCATTGATCGCGCCACAAAATCAGGCCTCCAAATTCGACTAATCCAACTCCGGTTTCCATGCGCAGAAGCCGGCTTACCAGAGGGATGTGAGAATCTCGACGCTCTTCCTTCAACAGACATGATCAAAGAGTTCTTGGCTGCAACTAGTATGCTCCAACAACCACTAGAACAATTGCTCGGAGAACTGCAACCCCTCCCGAGCTGCATCATTTCTGACAACACTCTCCCATGGACATCCCATATTGCTCGCAATTTACATATACCAAGGCTTATCTTCCATGGGACGTCAAGCTTCACTCTCTTGTGCACCCGTAACTTACTCCATTACAAGGTTCATGAGAGCGTGACCTCCGAGTCCGAGGCCTTCGTGGTGCCAGGCATGCCTGATCGAATTGAGTTTACCAAAGCTCAACTACCAGCATCCTTACACATCAAGTCAGACTTCCAAGATGTTCGCGACCAAATGAGAGAGGTCGAACTTACAGCTTATGGTGTGGTGGTGAATAGTTGCTACGAGTTGGAGCCAGGATATGCGAAAGAATACCAGAAAGCCAAAGGGAACAAGGTGTGGTGTATTGGGCCAGTGTCTCTATGTAATAAAGAGACTGTAGATAAGGTAGAGAGGGGTAATAAGGCCTCAATTGATGAAAACCAATGTCTAAAGTGGCTAGATTCAAAGGAACCTAACTCAGTAGTTTACGCTTGTCTTGGAAGCCTCTCTCGCTTAAGGCCTTCACAACTAATAGAGCTTGGGTTGGGCTTAGAAGCTTCAAATCGGCCATTTATTTGGGTGATCGGAGACCAAAACAAATCATCAGATTTCAGTAAATGGTTATCAGAAGAGGGATTTGAGGAGAGAACCAGAGGGAGAGGTCTGTTAATCCGAGGATGGGCACCCCAAGTACTAATCTTGTCACACCCCGCGATGGGGGGTTTCTTAACGCATTGCGGATGGAATTCGACATTGGAAGGGGTGTGTGCCGGCGTGCCAATGATAACATGGCCTCTCTTTTCCGAACAATTTTATAATGAGAAGATAGCTGTACAAATATGGAGGATCGGAGTCCGGGTTGGGGTGGAGAGCTCTGTTCCATGGGGGGAGGGAGAAAAGGCTGTAGGGGTGTTGGTGAAGAGGGAAGAAGTTAAGGAGGCTGTAGAGGCGCTGATGGATGAAGGAGAGGAGGGAAAAGAGAGAAGAGAAAGAGCAAGAGAGCTTATGGAGATGGCAAAGAAGGCAATGGAAGTGGAGGGATCTTCTCACCTCAGCATGACACTCTTAATCAAAGATATCATGCACCAAGCTAGTACCCAATCCAATATTGATAAGGTACCCATTGCAAAAAATTAGTTGAAAAATCATGTCTATGTTGATTTTTCCCTCATGCATAATTATTTTCTACAACACAAACAACCCAATGCAATACTGCAAATTAAGGTACCCACTACAGATCTATATCTCTCTCTCTCTAAAGCAAAAGTTATTAATTATTTAGGGAAATGATAGTGAGAGGGCATAGGGTTGAGACCGTGCATGTGATGCACGGATCTCAAAATTTCAAAAATGAATTTAATGAAATTTTGAGATCCCTGCTTCATAAGCACGGTCTCGATGTGGTCTCGGCTCCATGCAGTCTCAGTAGGAAAGTCCAATTATTTAATCATTCGAACTTATCTTACTTGGCCGCAGAACCAAATCATCTGTGATATTTGATGTGGCCCTTTCCTGTCTTCTTGAAAGTTCAAAGACCAAGATCTCTTGCCTTGTACGGCCGGATTTAACTGTTGTAACCAACTGTAAAGGAGATCCTGGCTTTTGAATACCAAGAACAAGGCCACACCAAATAACAAATACGATATGCTTCTACCCGTCGCAACCTTGGTTAGTATCTCTTAGTGTACATATCTGTTACACTCATTTTAACTACACCAAGCAGAGTCTTTCCCATTGAAGGACACGTTTTCTACAATTGGAGGTATACCTACTTAATATGATTGCTACGAAAAATACAAATTGAGAAATGCTAGCTCAGCCTCCAACTTCCAATGTCCCAAGTGTTAAGGTAGCAGTAGCCACAAGTGTCACTGCATCATCCAAACTCGGTGCGACCCAATAGCAGGGTTTTAAATTGAGGGTAATTTGAGAAGCAAAGTGTTGCGCGAGTAAGAAGTAGGTATTTATTAGATGATCATTATGGCCGAAATGCGAATGTTCGGAATAGAGCATTTATAATGTTGACCAAACATGGCCTAAGTGAAGCATCAGTAAATTTTAAGACCCATTGGAGGTTATTTTAAAGAGCAATGCTATGTCTACTTTCCGGCCATCCACTCTCCCCTTCTTTTGTACAAGAAAACAAAATAATGTGACCGACTGAATTTAGAGGGTATTACAAATGCAAATCGTCCAAGACATTCCCTGTGGTGTGAGTGTTTAATTCAAAGATAAGATCTCTTTTATGGCATGGTCATGTACGGGATTAATGGTTGTACAAGAGATCTAGCCTGTAAACACTCATGCCACTGGGAATGCCATAGTCAATTTGGTTCCCTCCACAATTTTTTTTTTTTAGTCGGTTATCAAGCATGTATATTAAATAAGAAAATGAATTACAAAAGTAGGAAATCAAAGAGTTCACAAGATCGTGAACCAGAAATAAGAAACACAAAAATAACAGCCCTAACCAAAATTACCCATAGCTAGATGTGACTGAGCCAACCTAGACAAAGAAGTTCCATGCACCTTAGGTCATTAAAAACAACCACAGAAAAAGCAAAATAAAACAGAACACCAAGGGCACATATTAGTAAAACCATATTATATATTTATATTTGGATGAAACAAGCCCTAAAGGTTAGTGATTTTTTATTTATTCTGTTCTAAAAATCAAAGTTAGATTCATTAACCTAATGTTAGTGAATCATAACCACAATTAAAGGAGTTAAAAGGGCCAAAGGTATTTTGCTGTAGCCCTAGCTTCGAAAGGAAAATGCTTAACTTATCGACAAAGAGCACTTTCAGCTTTGACACACCAGCATAAACCCAAGCTCAAGGGTAATATTATTAAATGTCCTTTATCTTTACCCTAATAGAAAATGCTTAAGATATCCACAGTTTTCATTATGTATGAAATGACTGGTCCTCATTAGTTCATGCTCCACTTTTAAACACTCAACAATTGTGGTCAAGATTCATTCACCCTTAACCCTATGTTTGGTTGATGAGAAAATAAGAAAAAATATAGAAAAGAAAAGAAAATTGGACAAAATATAACTAACAATTGTATTATAAAGCTAAAATTTTCTGTTCTTTTCCAAGTTTTCACCTATTTTCTCGACAACCAAACATAGCTTTTTTAGGGTTAAGCAATTCAACATTGTTTTTGGAGAGAAAATAAAAAACAAAATCTTAATTTTAATTTAGTTAAGCTTTGTCAGGGTTAAAGGGGTATTAAAAGGGACCCGAGGACGCGGGGTAAGATAAGAGGTGACCCCGGATCCGCTAATCACTGTTCTTACCTGTAAGAAGCCCTAATCCTTACTGTTCATCTAACTTCTAGAAAGAGCGCTTTCTGTCTCTTTCAAAAGGCTAAATGCCTAAAAACCCCTCACTGTGTCCCTACACACTCTCTCTCCTTTGTTTTTTTCTTCTCTGTCATACTCCACTGTCTTATTGTATAGTAAAGTGTGGATGGTGAACTGTGTGGTACAGGAAGCTTGCTCGGTCTATTGTGTGGACCTCGCTTCGCTTTCCACTCTTTGTCTTTCAGTTTCAGTTTCAACCTCGAGGGGGGGGGGGGGGGGGGGGGGGTGTTTTACTAGAAGACTTTTGCTGAATGTGAAATGTCTCATTATTATAAATTCTATCTTTGACGATCTGGCCTTACTAATTTGTCTTGTTCATCCTGATGCTTCTATTAAATGTGGGCACATGATTCAACTATTCAAAGGCCGTGCTTTTAAACTTGCTCTACTTGAAGCAATGCTTGTCCCATTCGTAGACTCTGTGCATAGTACCACGTTTGGTCGGGATCTAGTCCGTGAGGGTGTGCATGTTGAAATATCTAACATTTCCTAACCTCTAACACAGCCGACCAGAGAGTGCCAAAAGAAATTGAAAGAAATGACATGATTCTCTGTCCCTATCATGAAATCGGATCACAGCCAATCACGATTGAACTGGGGCGAGTTCAATTGCACCCATAGGTCAACATGTTTTTTTGTTAATCCTTATTAACTTTGGTTAAGATTCCTTAACCCTTAGAGTTCAACAATTTAACCTTAATTTTTAGGAAAAAATATTCAAAAATTAACCTTAGGGTTAAAAAAATTTAACCTTAAGGTCAATTTTTATTTTTTAAAAAAATTCTAAAAATCATGATTAGATTGTTGAACCTAAGGGTTAGTGAAACTTAATCGTGATTAATAGGAGTTAAAAAGGACACGTGTTGACCTGTGGGTGTGATTGAACTCTCCCTGAGTTTAATCGCGATTGGTTGTGATTCCATCTCCCCTATCAAACATTCAAAACCTTTTTTTTTTTTTTTTGGGGAACGAGGGTATCCAGGCCTATTAGAGCACCCGACAAACATTCAAAACATACTAATTGATTTGCATCATTCAGTCTACAAGCCACACATTGATGTTCATATTCAATGTATTCGGATTGTCATGTTGTTCTCAACTTTTAGAATGAGTGAAGTTTCTTGACAGCTCGCAGTCTGTGGATTGTTGGAAAGAAACAATCGCTCCACGGGTGAGGAGCCAACTATTTCTCTCTTTCACAAAGCCCCTTCAATGAGCTTCTCATGAACTGTGCTTAATTTTTTTTTTAAATCTTGTGGTTATATTTTTTATTTTTTATTTCTAAAAGCTAAGAGTAGATGGGTGAATCTTAAGGTGAGTTAATTTTATTTTAGTCACTAGTAAAGGTAGTTAATAGGGGACGAGTTTGGATGGGCAACAGCGCTTGCTGTTGCGCTGTTGCCCATATGAGTCTTGCAAAATGGGCCCCATATCCATCTTTTGGTGATCCCCATGTGAATAGTAAGTGGCCCCATTTTATAAGACACATATGGGCAACAGCGCAACAGCAAGCGCTGTTGCCCATCCGAACTCATAGGGGACACATATATGGCAGAAAAAGGGGCCCTAAGACGCCTCTCTATGCTCCTCGCTCGAGGAGATGATTATTTTTCTTTTGGAAGATACAGGGCATTTGTGAAGAATAATCAGCTAAGGAGGCCTTTTGCAGCCGCGTTAGCTGCAAAGGCCCCTTCCAAGGCCACCTATGAATTTTCTTAAAAATTAACCCTAAGTCCCTCTTGTTAAGATTCACTAACCCTTAGGATTAAAGAATCTAAGCTTTAATTTTCGAAAAATAAATTAAAAAATTCCTCAATCAGAATGTGAATTATTTTTATATATTTTTCTATAAATCAATATTAGGTTCTTTAATCCTAAGGATAAAGAATCCTAATTAACCACAAGTAAAGAGTTAAAAGGGTTCTAAAAAAATTCATATATGGCTGTATGAGGGGCCTTTTACAGAACATTAATTTGTGCAGCATGTTCAAGCATTTATCTAGTTTGAAAAGATGCTAAATTGAAGGTCATCACCATTATTTGATGGCAGGTAATAATAAGAGAACACTTGCACCACTTAATATTGACCCAAAGTTGAAATATAGGCAAATTGATTCTGATTGACAAACACAATCTTGGCATACAGATAGGGCTATAAATGGATCATTGATGCATGTAAATCCTGAATGAATACTCCAACCTCAATGCTTATGTGGGCGCTTACATCACTAGCATTGGAAGCATTCCTGGCGACACCCCTTATATCTTTTTAACTTGAAACCCACCCTTGGGAGAGTTCTAAGCCTTGCAACCAAGCTCATCACAATTGCCATGGCTTCACCAGATGATCAGCTTCACTTCATTTTGATTCCTCTAATGGCCCAAGGCCACATGATCCCCATGATAGACATGGCAAGACTCTTTGCACAGCGCGGAGTTATCGTCACCCTAGTCACTACACCTCTCAACGCCTTCCGCTTCGAGTCTACCATTGATCGCGCCACAAAATCAGGCCTCCAAATTCGACTAATCCAACTCCGGTTTCCATGCGCAGAAGCCGGCTTGCCGGAGGGATGTGAGAACCTTGACACTCTCCCTTCACCAGACATGGGCAAACAGTTCTATGTTGCAACTAGTATGCTCCAACAACCACTAGAACAATTGCTAGGAGAACTAAAACCTCTCCCGAGCTGCATGATTTCTGGCACCACTTTCCCATGGACATCCCATATTGCTCGCAAGCTCCAGATACCAAGGCTTGTCTTCCATGGGACGTCATGCTTCACCCTCTCGTGCAGCCACAACTTGCTCCATTACAAGGTTAATGAGAGCGTGACCTCCGAGTCTGAGTCCTTAGTGGTGCCAGGCGTGCCTGATCGAATTGAGTTTACCAAAGCTCAGCTACCAGGAATCTTCAACGTCCCACAAGACTACCAAGATCTTCGCAACCAAATGAGAGAAGCTGACCGTACATCATACGGTGTGGTGGTGAATAGTTTCTACGAGTTGGAGCCAGGATATGTGAAAGAATACCAGAAAGCCAAAGGGAACAAGGTGTGGTGTATTGGGCCAGTGTCTCTATGTAATAAAGAGATTGTAGATAAGGTAGAGAGAGGGTAACAAGGCCTCAATCGATGAAGACCAATGTTTGAAGTGGCTCGATTCAAGGGAGCCCAACTCAGTAGTTTACGCTTGTCTTGGAAGCCTCTCTCGCTTAATGCCTTCACAACTAATAGAGCTTGGGCTCGGTTTAGAAGCATCGAACCGGCCATTCATTTGGGTGATCGGACACCAAAATCATCAGATTTTGGTAAATGGTTATCAGAAGAGGGATTTGAGGAGAGAACTAGAGGAAGAGGTATGTTAATCCGAGGATGGGCACCCCAAGTACTAATCTTATCACACCCCGCGACTGGGGGTTTCTTAACGCATTGCGGATGGAATTCAACATTGGAAGGGGTGTGCGCCGGGGTTCCAATGATAACATGGCCTCTATCTTCTGATCAATTTTATAATGAAAAGATAGCTGTACAAATATGGAGGATCGGAGTCAGAATGGGTGTCGAGATCTCAGCTCGGTGGGGGGAGGAAGAGAAGGCTGTAGGGGTCTTGGTGAAGAGGGAAGAAATTAAGAAGGCTGTAGAGCAGCTGATGGAAGAAGGAGAGGAGGGAAAAGAGAGAAGGAAAAGAGCAAGAGAGCTTGGGGAGATGGCAAACAGGGCAATTGAAGTGGGGGGATCTTCTCACTTCAGCATGACACTCTTAATCCAAGATATCAGATTGCTCCAAGCTAGTAGTAAACAATCAAACCAATGCAATACTGATAAGGTACCCATTGCAAAAAATTAGTAGAAAATCATATCTAAGTTGATTTTTCCCTTATGCAACATCAGTTACTACACCACAATCAATCCAGTGTAATACTGATAAGGTACCCACTGCAGAAAATTAATTGAAAATCAAATCAAGTTGAATTTTCTCTTATGCATATCTCTCTTTCTCTCTCTCTCATCATTCGACCTTATCTTACCCGCCCGGCCGCAACACTGGTTAATATCTGTTAGTGTACATATCTGCCACACGGCCCACACTCATTTCACGCACACCAACTTGAGTCTTTCCTACTGAGGGCACATTTTCTACAACTGGAAGTATACCTACCTAATATGATTGCTGCGGAAAATACAAATTGAGAAAGAAAAATAGTCCCCTCGTCGGCCGAGGTGGGGACTATTCCTCCTCGCTCTCACATAGCCGACCCTTCAACTCCCATTAATCCAGATTAGCTTTTTATAACCCTTTAGTTAATTTATTTTATTTTATTTTTCTAAAAATCAAGGATAGATGGGTAAACCCTAAGGATGGATGAATCATAGCCACATTTAAATGGGGTTGAAAGGGGACACATGACAAGAAAATAGGAGCCAAGATGCCCCTCCTTGCGTCATTGACCCTCCTTGCGTCATTGACCGAAGAGGTGATTATTTTCCATTGAGAAATGCTAGCCCTTAGTCTCCAACTTCCAAAGTCGCAAGGTGGTAGCCACAAGTGTCACTACTTCACCACCTGGTTACCTTGAGAAGTTGTAAAATTTAACTTCCTTTTGAGACTTTGGTGCTCGGCAAAAAATTTGGATTGTGAGAGTAGGGCTATCAGTCATATAAATTTAACAATACAATTAACAGTACTAAAATGAAATCATGAACGTTTTGGGTGCCTTCAAATGGTCCAGGTGACTCTCCATCTAAACCAAAACCCAAAGAAGGGATAGTCTAATCACATGCACCCAGATTGGAACCCTCCATAGATGCGACCCGATAGTAGGGTTTTAAATTGAGGGTGATTTAGAGCATCTCCAACAGGGCATTAAAATCTCAATTTAGAACCTGAACGTCCCTCACACGAGGCCCCAAACAAAGGCTCTATTTTTAAGTTGCAATTTTGGACCCAGGTGACCGGCTCCAAACTATTTCTTTATTACAGTTGGAGGAGAGGGACTTTCACCACTAGCCCGGGTGGATGAGAGGAAGTTACCTGCTCATTAAGGGGCTCTTCTACACAGGCTTGACTCCTTTACTGGAATATCCACTAGTCGGTTATCTCTAATGAGCGGGAATAAGGGGGAAGCAAGCATATTCATCATTCCGCCACCGCCTGGGATTGTCTCTGGCGAAGCCAGAAAGGGCTCTCGGGGTTCCATACATTGTGCGACAGCTGGTATAAAATGGAGAGAAGTTATTTATTTTCTCCCTGATTTTTGACTTCTCCCCATTTGATATCTCTCTCTCTTATTCTCACACTTATCACCACATGTCTATTTATGAGTGGAGAAGTCAAAATCCTGGGCCCATGATTTTGACTTCTCCACCACTTATCCTCTATGCTATGGAACCCGGAGACAAGGCCTTTCTGACTTCGCCAGAGACAAGCCAAGGCCTTCTGCCACCAACCCTTAGTGTACCAGCATAGTTGAGTTGGAGGATGGCCGCACAATCTTCTTATCCAAATTGTTCGCCATCCCTATTTATTTTTATAAAATATTTACTTTGCCTTTATTCAAATATGTCATTTAAGTTATATAACAACTATATCCCTTATACTTTTCGCCCTATTTTTATAAATAGGTGTAACTTTCAATATATAAATAGATTTTTATCAAATTGGTATAGTTGAAAAGATATCGACAAAACCTTTAAAATGAGACCAATATTAATTATATCTAATAAAAATTTAAAAAAACTTTCAAACCAATGCGAAAATGGTTGTTTGAGATGAACTTGCTCTGTAACCTCATGGTTTTTTTTGGTATTCAACAACATTAGAAAACAAGGGCGTGGAAACAACGCATTACAACAGCTTGAAGATGCACTACATCGCTTGCATTTACTGATTCTACCAAGGTCAGTGAAGGAGGGGCAACATCCTAAAGGTCTCGAAAACGACGAAGAGTGGTGGTGGCCACTCAATGAGCAAGACAATTTTGATCCCGGGGAGCATAAACGAACGAGAAATTAGCGGGTTGGATCTAATGATGCAGGTGATTTGCCAAGAGCATATGAACTTCGGCAGGGAAAAGGTTGTTGGGGGTGTTGAGTGCCTAGATTAGAGAGAGGGCATCAAATTCCATATGGACAGATGGTCATTCGAAGTCCCAGAGTAAGAGAACAGCCATATATAGAGGGCCTTGGCCTCTACCATAGGCGATGAACTAGGAAAATAATCTACCTTGAAAGATAGGAGAGAGAGTGTATGATCTCGAGCAACAACGAAAGCTACACCAAAAGCCGAGTCTTCATGGAAGGCGCCATCACAATTGATCTTCACGGTACCAACAGGAGGAGTGGCCCAAAAAAGAGTTTGCTAGGACAAAGGCGAAGGGTAAGGAGGAGGCAAGTGTCACAGTCAACTTTTTTGATTTTGCGGAACAACCATGCGGTGCCTCGATCATCCCATGATCTTGCCTAGCCTTACACCATTACACTATCCGTCCACAGAACTGACCAACATCTCGTGCTACAATGCTACGACAAGGTACGACCCGCTACCGAGTCACATCCGCTAAGCTACGCTCAGCTGGCTTACGCATCACTTCATCGTGTCGCACCCGACACTCGTCCAACACATAAGGTTCCCGCGTTACTGAGGTTCCGTCTCACGCATCTCTCATGATGCTAAGGTTCCCCGATCAAGCCGAACATCCAACACAACCTGATACTCTCGAACACGACTATCAGTCATCCCCACGCATCGCGGATAGCTTAGGAGCATTACTGCCCCGTTTACCGAGCATTGAGGGCATAACGCCCACAACACGATCCTCGGTCATCTGACCAAGTATCCCAACCATACCACATATCCCTCCTAGACGACCATGATGCATATCGCACGCTTAAAGGCCATACTAGGGAGAAACCTCTTGCCCGAAGGCTCTTGCGCAGTGCTAGGAAGTCCGTCTCCTTTGCATCGTCCTTAGATGCTCCAACAACCATCCAAGGAGACTCCAAGATCCCCTTCAGGATCCTAGAGCCCGCCCCCAACTCCTTTAGGGTTACTCATTAGGTGGCCCCAGATGTGTCATAAGGGAAGGTAGAGCTACGCTCTTCTCCTCAAGGTGGATGATAAACCTTTCACCCTTTACCAGAAGGAAACATCACCATTGCTGGTGGAGTCATATTGATCTTTCACAGAACAATACACTGAATTTCCACAAACCGTTTGTACCATTAAACTCGTATTAACTTTCTCTTCAAATAAAGGTATTATCGGCCCTACTTCCAATATACCATGTAGGCCCCACAACATTCGCCCACATGTGTCCGACCAAGCACCAAACTCAAGCTTCACTTCATAACTCTTCGTGTGCACTTCACCCAAACCATAATACCTCGTACACAACATCAAGACACCTCCATGTCCCTTCACTTCGGTACCTCAACACTAAGGCACCAACCTTGCACCACGCTACGCTATCGCTTGCATAGTGCCTTGTCTATCTCCTAGGCACCGCATTGACATCCTTTGCCCATGCTCAGGTCATCCCGGCCCAGTATCACGGTCATGACAGTACTTGACAACTTTTGACCGAGACACAAGGCAAGGATATCAGAGGCATTGCATTGCGCACGATTAATAACCTATTGAGGGGTAAAGCAGTAGTACTGGAGTAATAATTTTTTGTTAATTCGGGCCTTCCATAATATCATACCATAGATCGAGCACTATGCACTAGAATGATGCCTTCTCTGGGGTTGAGAGCGAAGAGCATGAGATTGAGCGGGAGAGCCACCAAATTAACTTCAAAGTGCCTGGTATTGGGAGAGCGAAGTGAATAGTGAAGGGCGGGACCTAACCACAACAACCCGAAGCAAAGTCACATGCTAGAAGGCAATGTTAACAGCTTCATTTGCAGTACCACACATAGGGCAGAAGGATTCAGGCACATAATGTGGCCAGAAGTAAGTTTGAACCCACTGAGAGAGCATTGGAGCAACACTTGCCAATAAAAAAAATTGTAGTTTTCTAGGAACAGAAGTTTCCAAATAGAATTCCATAACTGTTGCGGGGCTTAAGGACAGAAAATTTGTACTGCCAAAGATGAGCGAAAGGGACCAATAGATGAGTGATATGCCAATTAATGAAAAAAACACCCAAGGTGGTGAAATGAAATAAGGCGATCTAATGATCCATAAGACTGTCTGGTATGAGAAGGATTTTCTCCTACGTCAATTGGTGAAAATAGTTCTCTAGAATTGTGAGTCCAATAATGGGTAATAGGGTTGATGAGATCCAAAACCAAATGGAACCTGGAATCAGGAGGACGGCCAGAGCGAATCTGAAACCCCGGTAAGCTAGGAACCCATAGGGATCCCCAAATAGGAATGAGGGAATACTCTGAGGGTTTCTAAACTCAATGTTAGGTAAGAGTAAAATGAATAAGGAGAAATTCAAACCAAATGTTAGGTATACGAGTAATACGGTCGTTTTTTGCGTTGGATTTTATAGAAGAAAGGTGGAGGTAGGACCTGTCAAAAAAGCCTTTTGGAAGGGTACCCGGCCGGCCCCCCAGCCTCAAAAACCGTCCCAGCCCGGCCCCACTTTAGCCCTTGGGCTGGGCTAGGCCAAAAATTTGCCAGCCCGCCTCTAATAGGGCTGGGTTTGATCACGCCCCAGCCCGAACCTTCTAAGCGCGGCCTTCCCTAGCGCCACTATAC
Organism: Tetracentron sinense; assembly: GCA_015143295.1. NCBI lineage: Eukaryota > Viridiplantae > Streptophyta > Magnoliopsida > Trochodendrales > Trochodendraceae > Tetracentron > Tetracentron sinense. The sequence goes on from JABCRI010000984.1 coordinate 33,760, forward strand.
CGTAAATATGATATATAAGTGTAATTTACATATATACCATCCTTAATGCCTCTTTAATGGATTTAATCTGGGGTTAAAAAGGTAATATCACAAAATAAATTCTATATATACTCACTACCAACCAACCCAACCATAATTCTCAACTCTTAGTCTCTTACCGTCTCGAATCATCTCTCTCTCTCTTCATATCTTAGTTCTCTATAGATTACTTATCAGGACTCTCAGTGCTCAGGTCACGGCCGACTGAGATCTCTCTTCTTTGAAGGTTTGATCTAGCCCTAGGTCTTCAAGCTCCCGCCACGGATCCTTTGCGAGCTCTCACTACTGTCACACCACGGCCCCATGTGCTTCTAAGATCTCTGATGCTGTCACGGACCACGGACCAGGCTCAAGTCAAGTTTGGACCTGCAGCCATGGCCCCACGGCCTAATCGGTAGGCACGTTCCCAACACATCGGTAGACTACCACCACCAATGCTTCTTTTGGTTCAAGCTTCCAAGTCCCTAAAGCCCTAACCATTAGGAAAATTGAAACCCTATTTCGAAACCTCACCCTAGAAAAATTAAGAAACCCATAACCTAAGTAGTTATACACTAAGTCATAAACCTTACAAATTTGGGAAATTCAATTTCGAAACCCCTTTAACCCTCGAGAAAAAATTAAGAAACCTCATTCTATTTACTGTTTTTTATAGCATTAATCAATTTTTAAAACATGTCGGTTAGACTACCACCACCACCACTTCTGTTTTGGGTCAGGATTCCACAGTCCCTAACCCCCTACCCTTAGAAAACTTATGAAACCTAATTTCAAAACCCTAACCGTAGAAAAATTACGAATCCCTAATAAGTAGTTCATATCTAAGTCCTAAAACCTTAACAAAGTCTTGAAATTCCTAATTTCGAACCCTAACCTAGAAAAATAAGAACCCTCATTCTATTTACTGTTTTTGATAGCAATTACTCAATTTAAAAACATTGATCGGTTACCTTCTATTTTGTTCAGGCTTCCAGCCCTAGAAAATCTGAACCCTAATTGCGAACCATGACCAGAAAATTAAGAAAAGAAACCCGAACATAAGTAGTTATACCCTAAGTTTAAATTCTAAAACCCTAAAGTTTTCCCTGAACACTGAATCGTGTCTCGATAATTATTGATTGTAAAACCCTAACCCTGATATTGTTTAGTTGATAATTGTTTTTTTTTTTTTTTTTTTTTTTTTTATATGTTGTCTATTCGAAATCTTAGGTGATAATCTGATTTAAGTTTAGTTGATAATTTAGTGTCTATCTGAAATATTAGTTTATTCTGTATTTGAATTTTTAATCTGAGAATCTTCTGATTGATGATCTGATTCCACTAGGATATGAGTTGTTAATATTAGTTCTATTCTATTAATATAGTTTAGATTCTTATTTGAATTTTTAATTGATAATCTGTTCTGATTGATAATCTGATTGAATTTGATAATCTACCCCCACTCTGATTTGATAACTCGCCACCACTTAATGAGTTGATAAATCTGATTTGAATTTTAATTGAAATCGTTGGATTGTGAGTCAGGGGCGGGCAAGGTGGGGGATTGTGGGGCACTGTGCCCCACTGAATTTTGGATTTTGTTTTAAGGTATCCCTAGGGGATGGCAGACCGCAGCAAATGCGAATGGGGCAGTGACCCATAAAACTTTTGTTTTTTTTTCGTTAAATTGAGCTCATATTCAATCGTGATTGAAACTGCAC
>JABCRI010000985.1:0-63663 GCA_015143295.1 Tetracentron sinense
GCCTATAAAATAGGGGTTACCTGGGGGTTTTGGCTTACCCTAAAACCTAAAGAAAAACCGTAAGGGAGATTAGAGAAGGAAGAAGAGAGGAGAGATTTTGGGGATTTGCCAGAGGGTGAGATTGAAGAAGAAGGGATAAAGATCAAGGTGATCTTCCCCAATCAAGCAAGGGGATTTCTACAAGTCGGTAGCACCTCCACACATCTTTTGGGGTATTTCCTAATCTAGTGAGGTAGGTTACACTATGCTACTGTAGCATCCCGGACGTTTCCGTACTAATAAATAGAATTTTCGTAGCCAATTTCCTTCAATAGTCTACATTAATAAATAAGGGAGAAATGGCAAATCTAACACATCAAGAATGTCACTTTCGAAAGACGGAATCCAATGCAAGTTGAATCGTCAAAATGCGTTGAACGAGGTGTCAAAAGATATGGCCCAAAACAGTTTTAGACCTGCAGAGCACCGATCGCGCGTCCAATGTAAGAGACGATCGGTCCAAAACACGATCGATCGGTAGTAGCTATCGACCTGGTAAACTTTTTGTATGGGAAAATTTTCCAGAGAGCTTGTTTTTGGACCGGTCGCTCGGTCAAGAACACCAATCGCTCGGTAGGCAAACCGATCCCACGGTCATAACCACCGATCGCTCGGTCTTCGCGTTTTTTTTACAGAATTTCATTAGGGCTTTTCATTTGTGGGCATTTCCACCGTGCATATAAAGCCTATCGAGCCTAAGGGTTGTATAAACCCTTAAGCAGCATTTTGAGAGAGAGTAGAGGAGTGGAAGCGGGGTTCTAACACTAGGGCATCATCTTGAAGCAAATCAAGGGTTTGGAAACCCAAGATCACACCAAAGGCTTGGATCCTTCAAATCAAGGCAAAGCACGTGAGAAACACGTTCTCCAAGTACGGGCAGCGTTCTCCACGGCATTTCAAGGGTTTTTTCTACTCTATTCAAGGTTAGTACACCCCTACTAACTTCACTAGTAATAACCTACGTTCTTTAATGAGAATGGTTGGTTTTTGTAAAACAAGGTATCTAACATTAAAAAAATAATAAACCCCAAAAAATTATACACGATAATTAAGTGGTGAATGAAATGTATGGAATGCTTGGATGTGGAGGCGATTGGAGCCAATTGTGTGATGTGTGTGATGGAAAAATGGTGGATGGGCATGTTACTCCTAAGAAACGCACACCATAGTGTATGGATGAAAAACTATGAAAACTTCAAGAAATGGAATAATTGGCTATGATGTGTTGACACATTAGGGGCTTAGAAAAAAGCAGATGCGAAGTCAGAATAAATGGAGGATTTGGGAATAGGACTTGTGTAGCTTTCCTTAAAGGGCGACTTCAAAATAAATGCTTAGATGTTTATCATTTAATTTCTATGCCTATCAATTGCAAAAATGTCCACATATGCTGTATTGTTTCATGTTAACTTGATTATAATAAGAGAAGAAAAATGCCAAAATGTGTATCCCTTGATTTATTTATGATCTATGGATCGCCACAAAAGGCCACACGACAGCACGGTACGCTAAACGAGGTTTCCTTATGAGTAGCTTATACAACAAGAATAAGAAAACTGATATGTCAAGGAGGTTGGTAGCCCAAAGTGAAAGGTGGTGCTAGCCCTGGGGGCTCAAAAGTAAATGAAACATCAGGAGGTTGGTAGCACAGGGATGTTGGGTGTAGCCTCTGGATCACAAGTTAAAAACAGTATGGAATGTCAAGGGGAGGGCATAACCTGGGATTGTCATACAGGCTCACAAAAAACAAAACATGACAAGCAAGAGCACGAAGCATGGAAGGATGTTAGTGTATAAGACCAGTACGAGCACTACAGTGTTCCCAAACATGTAGAGAGGAGATGGTATACTAAACGAGGTCGGGTACTAGCAATCTGTCTCCAAGTCACAAATGACCAAGCATGAAAGATACTAGGTAACTAAGACAGGGACGGGCACTAGTATCTGTTTCCAAGACAGAATAAGATGAAAGTATGCTAGGTACTAAGACAGGTACGAGCAAGCAATAGCCATATGTTTACAAGGCAAGCATGAAACGGGTGTTATTTACTAAGACCAAGTACGAGGCATGACATATTTTCCAAACAAGTATGCGAGGATACTAGTATACTAAAGACCAAGTAGGGTAATCGTATCTGTCCCAGAGCAAGAATCAAGAAATACTGGAGGGTGATAATGTACTAAGACAAGGTCTGGGCATTATCATCGTCCCAGGCAAACAAGAAAATTCCAGCAAGTCGACAAGAAAAACACGCAGAATAACACGAGACAATTAAGGAACACAAGAAGCATAAAAGTAAAGTGTAATTACAAGATCACAAGGAAGGTGAAATAGTTTAATTAAAGCATGAGCCTAGGGATGAGTTTAAATATGATGTTTAAGATTATACTTGTTATTGGTTATATGCTTCCACCTCTGATTAGAAATGAAATGAGGAAAGTAATATGTACGTATTTTATGTTATTATCATGGTTAGCTAGGTGCTTGTACTCGTAATCCAGGCTCACAGTACCTTTATGTCGAAGGTACATTAGCGAGTGTGGACTCTGTCCCTTGGAGCGAGGTAGCTGAGCGGAGAGCAGGAGGCATTCAGATGGGTAGCCAGATGCAAGGTTGGCCTATGACCCTACGGTTGGGGAGGAGGAGTACATGTTTGGGGGTCTTATGTTAGGGGATAATGTATCACGTGCGTTGGGATCAAGGTCAGGAGTCATGTACATGTTTTCTTTTATATTCAGTTAGTGGACAATTGTGCTGGAATAACCGTTAAGTAGTGATTAAAGAAATTTTAGTTCTCATTTTGCTGCCTGTCTACTCTGCAATGTGAGTTTAAGTGTAGGCAGTTGTAAAGTACCTACTCTCTGGGGGTATTTTGGGTCGTGACGAAGTGGTATCAAGCTTGGGCATTAGGTTTCTTCGGGTCATTAGAGTTCGGTACCACGACGAATGACAAGGCTTAGGCTCCAAGGAAAGAGTCGTGTTCTAAGGTGGACTAATCCATATTCACTCGTATCCAAAACAGGTTTGAGGGTTTTCAACCGAAGGTAAGTACATTTACACGAGAAAACTGAAAATTTTATTACTATATGATTATGTGTTGAATTGTTTTGTGTATTAGATATATATGATGGTGTAGCATATTATATTCCATCTAAGGCAAAAACAAATGCTTATGAAGGGTTTCCCAATTGATCATGAGCGATGTGATATTCAGGCTGGAGGCTAGGTAGGTGTTAGTTAACAAGGAATGGTTTAGGTCCCTTATCATACATAGTGTGATTCGAAAGAGGTCAGAATTGTTTCCTAAGAGAGGCTATAGGATGCTCTTAGGTCTTAAGAATCTAGTGTAATGGGAGTTGTGGTGCAATAGGGATACAAGTTTTTGATCTAAATAATATTCTACATACTTGGTGCGATAAATTGATATAAAAAACTAGACTTAATGTATCTTGATCACAAACGAGCATAAGTGCACACACGCGTTATGACGATAAGCCATGTAAATCAGTAAACCCATGACAAATAGCGCACATGTATAAATACCAAATATTTAAGAAACACTCAGGGAGCTTGATCACGCTTCTAGGTACAAGATGCCGCATTATTGCAGCACGTCCTAGACCAAGGGCTCAATCCCAAACTGTAAATATATCATCGGCTCCAAGGATAGCATGCACTACATTCATTAGCATAATCATCATACATAGTCAATGTCATACATGGCATGAGATCATGCACATTCATAACATGGCATGCACTCCATGCATCGCAATAAGCATCATACACTTTACGCATCCTCATGAGCAGCACTCGTATCATTCAATTTATACTTTCATAAGTATGAGCCACATCATGATTGCATCATCTAGATCTTAGAAACATCATCTTGTCACCAAGATTAAGAAAAAATATTACTTAAAATAACCCAATTATGTAAATTCTCATTAGTGTTAGTCTTAAAAATTGGTTAAGTTTTAAGTATAAATCGATTATATAGGCTCAAATTATACTCAGGTGAATGTGAGTACTCTCGAGCGCCGACCAACGAGTTAGTCTCTTAGACCCTAATCGATTGCAACTCAAACCGACCTCGTCTCTTAGCCTCGCTCAGGAACCTCAGAGTGTACTATTATACAAATGGTTGGTGCATGATTGATGTATAGTCTATACTTCGATAAATACTTGGTATGGAAATGCTATGCTTGAATGATAATAGTATCCGAGTTAGGACTCATGCCTTGCTATCGTTCTCAGGAGGTAAACCACGAGACCGGGGCACAATCGGGGGTCGTGGATACCACACTAGGAGATCTCCTCCTCCATCGGAGGATGAGCAGCAGGATCTCACTCAAGTCTTGGGATCCATAGCAGAGACACTAGCAGTGCTTGTAGCTAGGCAGCCCTTTACCCCTACTCTTACTGCTGCACAGCATGCCACGGGGATAGAACCATTTCAGAGGATGAGGCCCCTGGCATTTTATGGTGGCACAGACCCATTGGTAGTGGAAACATGGGTCAGGAAGTTGGAGAAGTAGTTCTCCATTTTGATGCCTACGGAGGCAGAGAAGGTTGCATGGGCCGCCTTTATGATGGAAAGTGAGGCCGATCATTGGTGGAGATCCGCCATTAGAACGAGGGACTTGACTCGAGCGGGTCAAGAATGGACTTGGGAAGAGTTCTTAGAGGTTTTCTACAAGAAATACTTCCCATTAGGAGTTAAGGAAAAGAAAGAACTAGAGTTCATTACCTTGGAGCAGGGGAACATGATAGTGGCAGAGTACGAAGCCAAGTTCTCCGAATTGTCGAGGTTCGCTCCATACCTGATAGCCACAGAGGCAATGAAGGCCAGGAAATTTGAAAGCGGATTGCAGGCCTACATCAAAGATAGGGTCTCCATGTTTAGGCATGAGACCTACGCCGAAGTGGTGGATAAGGCCCAACTGGCAGAAACGAATGTTGAGGAATTCTACAAGAGGAGAGAATTGTTGAGAGGCCCAACTGCTTCCTGCTTTATTTTGTTATTCTTATGCTATGATTGTTGGATAGTATTTGGTACCCACTAAGTATTCCATGCTCAGCCATACGTCTCATGTCGGCAAGTACTGAGAGAGTTGCGGCTCCATATGATATTTGTGCTCCTAGTCCTTGGGTGGAAGAGGAGTACTTCGAGTAGGTCCCTGCGGAGGAGCCTCATGTAGCGGGTTATTATTAGGTGGTAGATTCTAAGTGAGTATGGGTGAGCACGAGAGATTTTATACCCATGTATTTTGGCAGGCATGTCCGCACCTTCTTTCTTTTGTTTTTCCTTTTGTACAAACTTGGATTATATATATATAAAGAGTTTTGTTAGACTTCTGTTGTGCTATGTTAATTATGCTTATGTTATTTTGTCCTCTATTGTATATACCCCTTGTGTTTTGCAGGATGGGTTGTTAAGCATGTCATGTAGGTCATGATAAGTCGTCCAAGATTCACTCTAACTCTTAGGGTGGGTTTTGGGGCGCAACAGGTTTGGTATCAGAGCTTGGGCTTTAGGCCTTGTAGGGTCACTTAGAATCTGGTACCACAACTTGACAAGAGCATATGCCAGGAAGCAAGTTAGGAAGGAACTAAGTTGGAAGCGAGTCATGTTCCAAGTGTAAGACTAAACTTTAGTCTTGCTCTAAAATGGTTGCTTCAACCAAGTACGGGTCTTAGAAACGCTAGAACACCAAAGTCTAATATTATAAATACTCTGATGATTTGATGTGATGAATATGATAGTACTATACGATTATGGATTGCTCTGTTGTGAGAATTGAATCAAGGCAGTAAATCATGGTTCCAAGTTAGACTCATGTGTTGCTATTGTTCTCAAGACTTTGGTCATGAGGCGAGGCACACGGGGTCATGGACCACACACAAGAGCTTCTCCTCCTTTAGAGATGAGGATGAACAGTCGGACCTCTCTCAGGTCTTAGGCTCTATTGCTGAGACACTATCCATACTGGCAGCTAGGCAGGCTATTCCATCATCGACAGTACTACTCCACCGCCTGCAGCACCAGTACATCGCACAGCTGGGGTTGAGGCATTCCGGAGAATGAGACCTCCAGTATTCCATGGGAGTGTGGACCCTCTTTCTGCAGAGGCTTGGATCCTCCAATTGGAGAAGATCTTCGCAGTCCTCTTGCCCACTGAGGAGGAAAGAGTGGCATGAGCTATTTTCATGCTAGATGGTGAGGCCCACCATTGGTGGTTGTCCGCCTTGAGGACTCGGGATTTGACCAGGCAAGGTTAACCATGGACTTAGGCCGAGTTCATGGATACCTTCTATAAGAACTATCTTCCGGTTGGAGCTCGGAAAAGAAGGAGAGGGAGTTCATCAACCTCGAGCAGGTTCTAGACTGTGGCCCGCGTATGAGGCCCAAGTTCTTGGAGCTCTCGAGATTTATGCCTCACATGATCACCACCGAGGTGATGAAGGTGAGGAGGTTTGAGCAAGGGCTCTGAGACATCATTATAGAGTGAGTCTCGGCCTTCAGGCACGCCACTTATCCGGAAGTGGTGGACAAAGCCTTGTTGATCGAGACCAACTCAAAGGTTGTCTCGAGGAAGAGTGATTTGGCGAAAGGCCAATCCAGCAGCTTGCACCGTCGGAGAAGCAGACTCGGCCTACCCCGTATCAGTATACCTGGCTAGCACCACCCCAGTATGCATGGCTAGCACCACCACAGAGGTCATTTTATTGCTCCTCCAGCTCCACGGCTGTACATGCCTCAGCACCACGATCTCAGGCTCTCTAGGCCCCAGGACATGTTGTACCTCAGGAAGTGAGGTACGCTCCACCTACGCCCCCTTCGACATACATATATGAGGTTTGTACCTCTTGTGGCCAAAGACATCAGGCAGGAGATTGCTAGAAGGCATCAGGCGGATGCTTCCATTGTGGTCGTCAGGGCCATCTTATTAAGGATTGCCCTAGTCGGCATTTGCCAGGTCAGCATCAGGGGATTAGACCCTCAATTCGCCCAACTGGATCATATCAGGCATCATCCCAGCCTGCACGGTCTGTACCTCCACCTCGCCAAGTGAACCAGGGGCGAGTATTCGCCTTGAAAGAGGGAGATGCACTTGCATCGGATGATGTAGTGCAAGGTACGCGTTTAGAGTTATTCATTTTTTGTGTACGTATATAGCATGTTATATATCTATATATCTATACATATGGTGTTGATGCATGGATTGACTTAGCTAGTTATAATTTCAGGAACTTTATTAGTCAATGAATGTTTGGCTTGAGTGTTGATTGACATCGGGTCTAATCATTCATTTGTCTCGCCGAGTTTTTCCAAAGGCTTTTCTACAGAGCCTAATCAACTGGAACTGGAGTTATTTATTTCGACTCCTCTCGGCAAGATAATGGTAGCAAATAGCATTTTCAAAGGCAGTACAGTTCAAGGTTGAAGCCGCGAGTTGGCAGCTAATCTCATCGTCCTTGGATTCCAGGACTTTGACATCATCTTGGGGATGGATTGGTTAGCAGCTCACCATGGTCAGGTGGCATGCTTTGAGAAGATGGTACTCTTCAAACCGGTTGATATTCGCTTAAAAGTGTTTGTTTTTCACGATTATCCTTTTAGCATTATCGCACTCTTTTACGTAAAACTTGCATTTTTACAAACTTTTCTACGTAAGAGTTCCCTCCATTGCATAACACACACATTTTTGATAAAAATGGTATATTTGCATAGTTTAAACACATTTCTGAAAGTCTAGATACTGAGTCATTTCAATAAACTCTCATTACGTGTTTTAACTGTCTCAGGAACCCTAACTGGACGATTTTCAAGGACCGGAGGCCATAGTTAAGCATCAAAGCCCATTACTGAAGACTAAAGAGCCAACAGGCTATACCAAGTAGATGCAGGCCAAGTATGGGCTAAGCCAAGAGATCACAATTACATAATGAGGCCTAGGGAGCTGAAGAGTCGATTTCCAAGAAAGAGGACTTGAGTAATAAAGATCACTATACAAGACAAAGGTGAAAAGCTTGCTTAGTTGGTGAAATCTATGGGAGTCTGTGTTAGAGACCAGGGTTCAAAACCCTCTGCCATCATTTTCTCTTCTTTTTCTCTTTTATTTCTCAAAACCCTAATCTCTCTCTCCTAATCCTATTCGTCCAACCTTAATCATCTTAGCCATCCATCCTTACTTTTCAAAACCCTAGTTAGTTCAAAAACCCTAATCCCATCTCTTTTTCCTAAACCTAGCCACCACCTTCTAGTAAATCTTAGCCACCCATATCACCAAACTCTAATCCTAGCCACCCATCTCATTTTCTTTCAAAACCCTAATTCCCTTCCATTTCTTACTTTCTTTCCTAATTTCTCTCCCATCCTAACAACTCACTTTTCAAAAGTGAAACCCTAATTTCTCTTTTTCTCTACGAAATCCTAGCCGTCCATCTCATCACACCCTCTTTCTCTCCAAACCCTAACTATGATCCTATATAACCTACACCATCTCTTCCTCTAAAAAATGGTTCCTTCCCCCCTAACTTTTCTTCTCATCTCTCTCTCATTTCTCAATCCCTTTTCTCTCTCTCTCTCTCTCACCCCACTCTCTATCATCTAACCTCTTCTCTCTCACCTACGGATCTTTGGTTCTCTCTCTATCTCTCCGTATATCTCCATCTTTGGTGACTCTTGCAAAGGAAGGAGAAAAAGAAAGAAAGTGAAAAAGAAAGCTCTCCATCTCACCATTTTTACAGCTTTACTTTCGAATGTTCTTGCAATTTCTTTGTCTTCAAGTGTTGTAAGTACTTTTTAATTTAATGAATCATTCTAAATAAATGTTAGTTTTTTTTTTCTCATGTTTAATTATGTTTTATGCTTGTTTCATTGATAGTGGTAGACCTTAATAATTTCTCGAACAAAAGTATTTTTTTTTTAAATCTCATTATTCCATCATTCTCACCACTCCACCATTTTAATCTTTTCTTGATTTTATTATTTTCATTTTCTTTATTGCACTAACTAACTAACCCCGAGTGAGGATTCAACATCCGACACAAGCCCTATACCATTCTCATATGTATGCAGGATTCGGATTAAATTAAAGTATTGAAATAGGGTGATTCGTTTCAACGACCGAAAAACCATGTTTCACCGGTGGAAGGGAAGCCATTTTATTTTTGGGGATCGAGAAGTAAGGATATCGCCCGCTTTGCGGCATGAGTCTAGCGAACCCCGAGACAAAGGACTCTTCGACTATTCCGATCGTGAGTGAATTCCAGGATGTATTTCCAGAGGAGTTGTCAAGGTTGCCCCCAGACAGGAAGATTGAATTTATGATCGAGCTTGGACCAGGCACAACTCCTATCTCTCGGGCTCCGTACAGGATGACCCTGATTGAACTCAAGGAGTTGAAGACTCAATTGGAGGAGATGCAAGACCTTGGTTTCATTCGACCAAGTGTCTCACCGTGAGGTGCCCCGGTGCTATTTGTCAAGAAGAAGGATGGCTCAATGTGGATGTGCATCAATTACAGGTAGTTGAACAAGGTCATAATAAAGAATAGGTATCCATTGCCTAGGATTGATGACTTGTTTGATCAGTTAAAGGGAGTAAAATTTTTCTCTAAGATTAATCTTCGGTCCGATTACCACCAGTTGAAGATCAAGGTTGAAGATATTCCCAAAACTGCATTCAGGACTCAGTATGGGCATTACGAGTTCTTAGTGATGCCTTTTGGTCTCACGAACGCGCCGGCAGCCATTATGAATCTAATAAACTGGGTGTTTTAACCATACCTGGATCGATGCATGATAGTGTTTGTTGATGACATCCTGGTCTATTCCCAGACACGGGAAGTTCACATGCGAGACCTTCGCCTTGCCTTGGAAATGCTGAGAGAGCACAAGCTGTATGCCAAACTAAGCAAGTGTGAATTTTGGTTGGAGGAAGTGGCATTCCTAAGCCACGTCATTTCTATGGAAGGCATCTAGGTAGATCCGAAGAAGATAGTGGCAATCATGAGTTGGGCGAGGCCCAAGAGTGTCACAGAGATCGGCAGCTTCCTTGGGTTGGCAAGCTATTACCCGAGATTCGTTGAGGAGTTCTCCAGTCTAGCGGCACCACTTACATATCTGACCAGGAAGAATGCCAAGTTTGTGTGGAGTGATAAGTGTGAAGCAAGCTTCACGGAGTTGAAGAAGCGGCTCACTACAGCCCCCGTCCTTACAGTGCCATCAGGGCGTAGTGGATTCGTAGTGTACAGTGATGCCTCACATGTGGGATTGGGATGTGTACTCATGCAGCATGGTAAAGTCATCGCCTATGCTTCAAGGCAATTGAAGGAGCATGAGAAGAATTATCCCACTCATGATTTGGAACTCGTCGCGGTTGTTTTTGCCTTAAAAATTTGGCGGCACTACCTCTATGGGGAGTAGTTTGAAGTGTTCACTGACCACAAAGTTTGAAGTACCTGTTCTCCCAGAAAGAGCTGAATCTGAGGCAAAGAAGATGGGTAAAATTTTTGAAATATTATGAGTGCTCCATCCAATACCACCCGGGTAAAGCAAACGTGGTAGCAGATGCATTGAGTAGGAAGTCACATGGGTGTGTTGCATGTATGATGGTTCGAGAGTGGAAATTGTTAGAAGATGCATCCAACCTCAACATCAGTTTTAGCCTTCCTACTTTTGGACCGATAATAGCTAACATCACCGTTAGGTCCTACATATTGGCCCAGATCTGAGAATTACAAGAATCGGATACCGAATTATTTGCTTACCGAGACAAGATGATTAGTAGGGGTAGCAAGGATTTCACCACGAGTAGAGATAGAACTATCACATTCAAGGGAAGAACATGTGTTCCTGCAGACGAATAGCATAAAAGAGAAATCTTGGATGAAGCTCACTGGTCCAAGTATACTGTGCACCCTGGGGGTACCAAAATGTATAGAAACTTAAAGGGGCACTTTTGGTGGTGGAACATGAAGAGAGAAGTGGTCGAGTACGTTTCTCGATGCTTGGTATGTCAGCAGGTGAAGGCAAAGCACATGAGACCGACGGGTCTATTACAGTCTCTCCCTATTCCTGAGTGGAAATGGGAGTACATCTCCATGGACTTCATTATTGGCTTGCCACGTATGGTAAGGAACTCAGATGCAATATGGGTTGTGGTTGACCGTTTGACGAAGTCTACCCATTTCTTGCCATCTCAGACTACCTTCAATTCAAATCAGTTAGCAGCACTGTACATCAAGGAAATTGTTCGGTTGCATGGGGTGCCAGTTAGCATTGTGTCAGATCGGGATCCAAGATTCGCATCTAGGTTCTGGAAGGCTTTCAGAGCACTATGGGTTCCCGACTCGACTTTAGCACTGCTTTTCATCCACAGACGGATGGGCAAACCGAGAGGCTAAACCAAATCATCGAGGACATGCTTCAGGCATGTATGTTGGATTTCAAGGGCAGCTGAGAAGAACATTTTCCTTTGGTGGCGTTCACCAATAATAATAGCTACCAGGCAAGCAACCAGATGGCACCATTTGAGGCCTTGTATGGGCGAAGTTGCAGGTCTCCTTTCTATTGGAATGAAGTGGGAGAGAGAAAAGTGTTGGGTCCTGAGTTGATTGAGAAGACTGCGAATAAAGTCAAGATCATCCAGGATCAGTTGAAAGCTACCCAAGACCATTAGAAGAGCTATGCGGACACTCGCCGCAGGGACTTTAAATTTCGGGTAGGGAATCAGGTCTTTGTGAAGATATCTACTAGCAAGGGGATCTTGAGGTTCGGCAAGATAGGCAAGCTTAGTCCTCGGTATGTTGGACCTTATGAAGTTATCACTAGAGTTGGTGAAGTTGCATACCAAGTAGCTCTCCCAACTCATATGGCCGCAGTCCACAATGTGTTCCATGTGCCGATGCTCCAGAAATACATTTCAGACCCTTTGCATATCATAGACTTGGAACCATTGGAAATCCGAGAGGATCTCACTCTGGTTGAGAAGCCGGTTCAGATATTGGATCAGAGAGACCAAGTTCTTCGCAACAAGACTATCCCGTTGGTTCTCGTGCAATGGCAACATCATACTAGAGAAGAGGCCACATGGGAGCGTAAGGCCGAAGTCAAAGAAAAATACCCGGAGTTGTTTGCATAAGTGTTATGTATTACCATGTAAATTGTCGTTGTTTGTACATGTATGTATCATTCAAATTTCGAGGATGAAATTTTTATAAAGGGGGCAGGATGTAGAACCCCAGATATTTTGACATGTATTAAAGTTTTAATGTCATTTCTTGAATTAAAAGTTGGATTTCCGAAGTCGGATCTATTGAAAATCTGGATTACTGAACTCCATTTCCAGATCAGTCAACTTTGGGGACAATTTGGTCCATGGATAAAGTATAATTGGTAGATTCTAAGGAAATGTTCTTTTTGGAAAGACGAATCCAACGCAAGTTGAATCGTCAAAATCCGATGAACAAGTCAAAAGTTATGGCCGAAATACCAAAGAAGGAAAATCTGGAAATTTTCTGCAAGAGTTACAAACGATTGCACAGACCCTACGAACGATTGTAGGTGAGCTACGATCGATCGTAGAAAATCTATGATCGATCATAAAATTTCAGAAATGGGCAAAACTCTTTGTAACGGTTACGACCGATCATAGAACTTACGACCGATCGTAAGTCGTGAACCCAGAATTTTATTTCAGGATTTTTAGGGTTTCTCCCATTTGCCTATAATTAGGGGGTTACCTTAGGGGGTTTTGGCTTACCCTAAACCTAAAGAAAACCTAAGGGAGATTAGAGAAGAAGAAGAGAGGAGAGATTTGGGGATTTGCCAAGAGGGTTTGACATTGAAGAAGAAGGAGATCAAGATCAAGGGTGATCTTCCCTAAATCAAGCAAGGGGGTTTCTCCAAGCTCGGTAGCACCTCCACACACATTTTTGGAGGGTTTTCCTCATCTATTGAAGGTAGGTATCCTATACTACCCTCTTAGTCATGTTTTCTCTTTTTCTTTTCTTCTTCCTTGTTTTCCCTAAATGATGACCATACCAAGAGATGGAATGCATGAATAGAGATGGATGTTGGGCGATGGATGTCGTGTGTATGTGATGGGATGAACTAAATGGGAAGGGTATTTCACCATAATGAACACACATGGATGATGGATGTATTGGATGATTTATTAATCAAGAAAAACATGCTTTAAGATATGTAAAAATTCTAGGGTTTCATGCTAGTGTGTTTAATTGCTTCTAGAATGGCATGTGGTAAAGTGAATGCTTATTTTGATGAATTGTATATTATGAAATTCAATATGCCATGTTTATTCCCAAGCTATATCATGTACACAACCTCACAAGCACGGCATGCATATACAAGTCAAGCATGGTTTATAGGGTTTCTCAAGAACAAGGTTTTTAGTCTCAATTCACGAACACCGTGACAAGGCCAAACGTAAGGGTTGGTAAATAGGGGTAGGGCATATCTTAAGATATGTTTTGCCTCATTTTTAACAAAAAAAGAACACAAGCAAGCAAGATGTTAGTGTGCCTCCAAGCATGCATGTTTACTTTATTGCATTTTCGCAAAAGAGGGGGTTTACACTTCCCTCCCTTCAAGTTGGATTTAGCATATCTCAAAAGAGGGGGCTTACACCACCCTCCCTTCAATTTGTTCAAGGGCACTAACATCCCAAGCGCATGAGCATGTTTAAATTTCAAGCAAGCAAGCAAGCATGAGCATTTTAAATTCATGACAAGACATACATGACACGTCAAGACATGACAAGACATAACACGACAAGACAAGAATAAAAACACGTCAAGCAAGATTGCAATTTCTCAAAAGAGGGGGTTTACACTTCCCTCCCTGCAAGTTGAATATTCCATATCTCAAAAAGAGGGAGATTACACCACCCCTCCCTTCAAGTTGCTTAATGACATACATGACACAAGACAAGCAAAACAAAACATGACAAGACAAGTTTTCAAGCACGTAAAGAGTACTTCAATTCAAGTTAAGCACACGATGATTTCAGGAGTTTTCCCGGCTTTGATGTGATGCAAGCATGAAATATAAATTGTTTACTCTCGTGTCATGATATGAACTGCTTCTGCTTTATTGCTATTATTATGTTGCTATGACTGTTAGTTAGTATTTCGTACCTACTGAGTATTCAATGCTCAGCAGTACTTTTAATGTCAGGAGGTACTAGTGGACCAACTGCTCCTTTCAACATTTGCGCTCCCGATCCTTAGGAGGAAGGGGAGTACTTTGAGGAGGTCCCTACTGAGGAGCCTCATGTAGATGGTTACTATTAGGTGGTAGATTCTAAGTGAGTGTGGGATTATATACCCATGTATTTTGGCGGGCATGTCCGCACCTTTCTTTTTGTTTACACTCTTGTACCATACTTGGATCATGTATATACATAGAGGTTTTGGTTAGACTTCCGCTGTGCCATGTTAATTATGTTTCCGCTATTTTGTCCTCTATTGTATATGCCCCTTGTGTTTTACAGGATGGATTGTTAAGCATGTCATGTAGGTCATGATAAGTCGTCCAAGATTCAATCTAACTCCTAGGATGGGTTTTGGGTCGTGACATTTTCTGCCTGTCCTGAGCCGTCTTCAATCTCTCCTTGATGATCTTGACCCTTTCCCCGGTCTGCTTGACCAATTCGGGGCCCAATATCTTTCTCTCTCCGACTTCATCCCAAGAGGAGATCTACAACTGCGACCATACAAGACCTCGAAAGGTGCCATTTTGATACTTGCCTGATAACTGTTATTGTAGGCGAACTCCACCAAGGACAAGTGATCCTCCTAACTGCCTTTGAAATCCAACATGCAAGCTCGAAGCATGTCCTCTATAACTTGGTTCACCCTCTCAGTCTGCCCATCTGTTTGAGGATGAAAGACGGTACTAAAGTCCAAACAGGAACCCATGGCATTCTAAAAGCTCTTCTAGAACCTAGAAGTGAATCTCGGATCCTTATCTGAAACAATACTTATTGGCACCCCGTGCAACCGAACCACTTTTTTGATGTATAATGCAACCAACTGGTTCACGTTGAACGTAGTCCGGTAAGGCAAGAAATGGGCGGACTTTGTCAAATGATCAACCACTATCCAAATTGCATCGGAGTTCGTTGCCGTCCTTTGCAACCCAATGATGAAATTGATAGAGATGTTCTCCCATTTCCACTCGTGAATAGGAAGGGATTGCAAAAGCCCTGCTAGCCTTATATGCTCGACCTTCACCTGTTGGCATACTTAGCATTTTGACACGTAATCGGTGACTTCCCTCTTCATGTTCCACCACTAATAGTGCTTTTTCAAGTTCTGGTACATCTTCGTACCACCAGGATGCATTGTGTACTTGGACCGGTGAGCTTCATCTAGGATCTTGCTCTTCAACTCCACATCCGCTGGAACACATAGCCTCCCTTTAAATGTGATCGCTCCGCTTCCATTCGAGGAGAACTCATCACTACCCTTGCTAACAGCCTTATCTCGGTAAGCAAGTATCTCCGTATCCAAATCCTGTAACTCTCAGATCCGATCTTGGATATAAGGCCGTACTGTGAGATTAGCTGCGACTGGCCCAATGGTAGGAATACTGAAGCTGGTATCAAGGTTTGCCAAGACCTCTAACATCTTCCACTCATGAATCATCATGTGGGCTACAAGTCTAGTAGGTTTCCTACTCAATGCATCTGCCACCACATTAGCCTTACCCAGATGGTACTGAATTGAACATTCATAGTCCTTCAAGAATTCCATCCATCGACGCTGTCGCATATTCAGCTCCTTTTGGAATAACAGATATTTTAAGCTTTCGTGATCCGTGAAAACATCAAATTCTTCCCCATAAAGGTAATGTCACCAAATCTTTAATGCGAATACCACTGTGGCCAACTCCAAGTCGTGAGTAGGATAGTTCCTTTCATGCTCCTTCAATTGCCAGGAAGCATAGGCGATGATATTCTCGCGCTGCATATGAACACATCCTAGCCCAATATTTGAGGTATCACTATAGACCACGAAACCTCCACTCCCAGATGGCACTGTGAGAATGGGGGCCGTAGTAAGCCTCTTCTTCAATTCTATAAAACTTGCTTCTAATTTGTCACTCCAAGCGAACTTGGCATTCTTCCGCGTCAAATATGTGAGTGGAGTTGCTAAGCTAGAGAACCCTTTTGCGAATCTCCGGTAGTAGCCTGCCAACCTAAGGAAATAGTGAATCTCAGTAACACTTTTGGGTCTCTCCCAACTCATCACTATTTCTATCTTCACTGGATCGACTGATATACCTTCAACAGACACAACGTGGCCAAGGAATGCCACCTTTTCTAACCAAAACTCACACTTGCTCAACTTAGCATACAGACTATGCTCCCGTAGAGTCTAAAGTGTAAGACGAAGGTCTCGATCATGATCCTCTCGTGTCTGGGAGTATACCAAGATTTCATCGATGAATACTATGACGCACCGATCGAGTAAAGCTCTAAACACCCGGTTCATCAAATCATAAAAGCAGTCGGCGCATTCGTCAAACCAAAAGGCATGACTAGGAACTCGTAGTACCCGTACCGAGTCCTAAAGGCAGTTTTGGAAATATCTTCGGCCTTGATCTTCAACTAATGATACCCTAATCGCAGATCAATCTTGGAGAAGAATCTTACTCCCTTTAGTTGGTCAAACAAATCGTCTATCCGAGGCAAGGGATAACGATTCTTGATGGTGACTTTGTTTAACTGCCTATAGTCAAGGCATATTCTCATCGACCCATCCTTCTTCTTCATGAAGAGTACTAGAGCTCCCCACGGTGACACACTTGGTCGAATGAAACCAAGTTGTTGCAACTCTTCAATTTGCTCCTTCAATTCTTTAAGTTCAATTGGGACCATTCTGTATGGAGCCTTAGAAATTGGAGTTGTTCCTGGAGCAAGCTCTATTTCAAACTCTATCTCCATATTTAGAGGCAATCCCGGTAAGTTCTCGGGACATACGTCCAAATACTCACTCATAATCGAGATGGCTGAGGAGTCTCGTGCCTCTGGATTTGCAAGACTTAGAACCACTAGATGGGCTATATCTCTTCTTCGAAGTCCATGAAAGTGAAATGGCTTGACGCCCCCTGGGTTAAATTTCACCATCTTTTCAAAATAAGCCACATGCCCATGGTGTGTAGCTAGCCAATTCATCCTAAGAATAACATCGAAGTCCAAGTCTTGGAACTCAAGGATGATCAGATCGATCAACAATTCATATTGCCCAACTTGAACTATATAATTCCGGTATCCTCGGTCTGTGTTAACTGACTTGCCAAGCGGAGTCGAAATGGTTAACTCGTGACGTAGGTGACTCGGCTCAGACGCGAAACCTTTGGCAAAGCTAGGTGACACAAAGGAATGTGTTGATCCTGTGTCGATCAATACGCAATCTAAACACTCGTTTACTAGAAAAACGCCTATGAGAATGCAGGAAACACATATCTGATGCCCAGAGAAAAAGCGGGGCGGGGTGCCTGTGAAGTAGTAGGACGAGGCACTGGTGGTGCAAAAGAGGCCTCTGTGTCAGTGTAGACCTAGGAGCTGGATAAGAGGAAATCTTGGTTCTCTTCTCTGGTGGTGCTGAGCCACTAGACTGACCCCAATGCATGGCTCTCCAAAAGCTGCTTTCTCTTCTCTTAAAAAACTCCTCCAAGTTCCTCTCGGTGATCCTTGTCTTTCCCACAATCTCCCTCCAAGATTCCACCTGGAATATAGAAACTCGATCCTTGATGAAGGACTTCAACCCATTCTCAAATTTCCTTACTCGCATCTCCTCCGTTGCGATCAAGTGTGGTGCGAATCAGGACAACTCAACAAACTTGGCCTCATATTCGGCCACACTCATATCCTCTTGTACTAGGGATGTGAACTTCATCTCCTTTCTGTTGCCTGATAATCTTGGGAAAGTACTGCCCATAGAAGGCATCAAGAAATTCACCCCAAGTCCATGGCTCTCCTGCTCTAGTAGTGTCTCTCTATCTCAATGCCACTCTCCACCAATGATCGACTTCTCATTCCATCATGAAGGCAACCCAGTCTACTCTTTGCTCATCAGTGCAATGAAAAGCACGAAATATTTTCTCGAGTTACATAATCCATACCTCTGTAACCATGGGGTCTGTAGTCCCATAGAAAGTAGGTGGATGTAGCCTTCGGAATGCCTCGAGTCCCGAAGTGTGATGTGGAGGAGGCGGGTGCACCAATGCTGTAGTAGCAGCAAGCTATTGAGCTGCTAGCATGGTGATGATTTCAACCATAGTATTTAGTGAAATTCCTTATTTCAATGAACTCTTTGACCTAGAGGGGGTGAATAGGTCTAGTTAAGGTTTTCTATCAATTTTAATTTTATGCAATCACACACAATCAATCTCTCATGAACACATAAGATTTTTATGTGAAAAACCCTTCCGGGAAAAACCACGGGACCTAGTCCAGCACAAAATTCACTATGAGAAGATTTAAACAATACAAGACTCGAATCTTACCCAACTAGACATGACATAGCATTCCTCGATATTGATTCCTCAGCTTACAAACCACGGACACAGCACGTTCGATCTCCGCAACAGCAGCTCCGGTTCCTCACCGGCCAATCTTCCTCAAAGTGATCAACCACGATCTCCGAAGATCAATCTCCGTCCTTAACAGCTTTGGCTCAAGCCAACCAATACTCACAGATGGGTTTTAGGGTTTGTAGAAGCTCTAGGGTGATCACTTTAATGATTAAGGATCATCTAATGCAAGTTCACAATGATAGGAGTGAAGAACTTGCAAACCCTAGAGTAAAACTAATGAAGAAGAAGTGGAATGATTTCCAGAGTTTAGATGAACTCTAGAGTGAGCCTAAGATGCTCTAACAACTCTCCAAAAGATGGGATTCATGGACTAAGGGAGTCACATTAAATAAATGAACACCCCAAGCAGTTTAGAAGTTGCTAAATATCAAAAAGGAAAGTTTTTTCATATCAGGGTCGACCCTGAGGTGCTGGAATAATTATTTAAAGAACAACCCATATCAGGGTTGACCCTGGAAGACGTTTGGGTCGACCCAACATGGTACTTCGGTCGACCCAAACATCCTTCAGGGTTGACCTTGACAAAATCACCTCTCTGCCAAATTTAACCATACAAACTGTTGGCTCTTCAGGGTCGACCCAAACCTCTCAGGATCGCCCTTGAGATGCCAAACCGAATTTTTTGTCTTTTAAAACCTTGATTCAATCCTTCACTTATCCTATAGTCTTTAGAACAAAGTTCCATGTTTTTGAGCATTTCCAAGTGGAGTATTATTGGTCTTCTATGTCTCACTTACCATTCTAATCATTTAGCCAATCTTGGATGATGAAGCTTCATACTCTTTCATTGCTTCTTCTTCATTTTTCTTCAAACTGGATGATGACCTAAGGCGTTCTATACAACTCTTTGGGCTCGGAATTTTGCCAATACAAAACTTTGACTTTACATTTAGCAACTGTGATATGTCAGGTTGTTCATCACCCGATGGAGGGTCTCCTTCATTACCGTTGTTCGGAGTTTGGTAACCGCGACCCCAACCGCCAAGTCTCATGATAAATCCTGAGAACAGTAGTAGAATATGAGTTTAACTTGGAAACCAACTTCATTTCAATCATAACTTCAAGCTCATTCCATATTCATATCATACATAATAGTAACACATCAAGGTATACATTGCAATAGATAAGCATACCATTTGTGGTTCTAGCGTACAATACTAAGTTCGATTGGGTTTCAACCAGTTATGGACTAAGACTAAATGATTAGTCTGTACTTAGAATACGACTCATTTCTCATCCTAATACCTTGTTTCCATCATGATATCGGACTCTCAGTGACCCTAAAGTTAAAGCCTAGGCTCTGATACCACCTCTATCGCGACCCAAAATACCCTCTGGGAGTTAAGGATACTTTGGTTCGTGATGTGCCATATCCGATATCAAACATCCTGTAATAATACCCAAGGCATGACATAATAGAATCATAAATAGTGCAGAAGCTTAAATCAAAGTGCTGAAGCGTAACCCAAAAATTTCTTTTTCTATATCTACTCTGTATTCCAAGTTTATACATACATGACAAAAGTAGAGTTGGACATACCCACTTATCAAAATACAAAAAGAAACCTCACAGTCTCTCTACTCAGCAGTAGTCTAGATAGGGCCACCTATCTAGGTCTCTATCCTCCTGTGACTACATCGGGATAGGTTAATCCCTTTCTTCCTCGTATTCTTCTTCAACCCAGGACTCCAGATTGGGGATGTCGAACTGACCTACCGACATAAAATGTATGACTGAGCATGGAATACTCAGTGAGCCAAAACTACTAGCTAACAATGCTATCATAATCATAATATTACATAAAGTGCATAAGGAAATACTAATCACAAGTTCATGCTTAAAAAGTCCGTCATGGAAAATCTTTCATAAAACTTGTTCTTTTCATGGAAAACAAACCGTCTTATGCATGCTTATGAATTCTTATGAATGCTTATGAGCCTCGTATTTTCTTATGAGTTCTTGTGAGCTTTCGAGTTATTAGAGCCTTTCTTGTGAGCTTACGAGTTGTTCTGAGCTTCTTGTGAGCTTGTTCTTATGAGCTTATGATCCTTGGAGACATATGCAAGATCTTAGACTTATGCAATTCTTACTAGTTCTTGAAAGCCTTGCGAGACTTATGATCCTTGGAGTTATGCAAGATCTTGGACTTGATCTTTGTGAGCATGAAGTAACCGATCTTAGAATACCAACCCAAAGTTTGACCTTGTCAATGTTTATGCTTCTTTCTTATGAATTGCCTTGGAAAAACCTTGTTTATAATTCTTGAAATACATGCTTATGCAAAAACCTCGGTCATGCAAAACCTATTGTGCGTGGAGTGCTTGTGAGCATCATCATGTATATATGGAAAGCATTAAAAATTCAAATGAATTCATACAAGACATGTTATCATTATAGTATACTTGAATAATTCAAGAGACATAGCATATTTTTCATTCAATTCATCACATTATCAAGACCATGGCTTTTAAGCCTAATTCATCACATCGTACTCGAAATCATGATTTATTTAGAGATATTAGCTTTCTGTAGCACCCCGGATTTTTCTATACTTAATGAATACCGTTTTCGTAGCTAATTGGCCTCCCTCATAGTCTAATTAATAAATAAGAGAGAAATTGGAAATTCCGAAATGTCAGAAATGTGCGTTTTCGAAAGACGAACCCAACACAAGTTGAATCGTCGAAATCGGACGAACGAGTCAAAAGATATGGTCAAAACAGTCGGGACCAGCAAAGCACCGATCGCTCGGTCCACGGAGCGATCGATCGGTCCAAAACCGATCGATCGGTATCTATCGACTGGTGGAAAATTTTATATGGGAAAATTTTCCAGAGAGCATGTTTTGACCGGTCACTTGGTCAAAAACACCGATCGCTCGGTAGGCAACCGATCGATCGGTCATTAACACCGATCGCTCGGTCTTCGCGTTTTTGCAGAAATTTCAGTAAGGGCGTTTTCGTCTTTTGGGTGTTAAACCCTTACCCATAAGGGTTTGCTCGACCCTTTAAGCCCTCATTCACAACCCTTAGACATTTTGAGAGCTAGAGAGTGAGAAGAAGAGGGTTTTGACCTAGGGTTTCCATTGAGGAAGAAATCAAAGGGGTGGACCATCCTAGGTCGTCCTCAAACTTGGATTTGCTTCAAGTTCAAGGCTCAAGCTCGTGTGGGAGCCACTCTCCAAGCTAGGGCAGCCATCTCACGTACGTTTTGAAATGGGTTTCTTCCCCAACTCGAGTCTTCCTCAAGCAAGGGTTGTTCCCTACCCTTTTGGAGCTTCAATCAAGTTTTCCACCAAGGATCAAGCCTTGAGCAAGGTTAGTACACCCTACTAACTTACCCTAGCAAAAATCTAGGTTTTCTATATAAAAATGTGATTCCTTATATTATGTTTTCCTCCTTATGAAAAGTGTTATCCCCCATTAAATATAAACAAGATAATGGAAAAGGTGTGGATGGAATGTTGGATGTGGCGATTGGATGCCGAGATGTATGTTGTGTGATGTGTGTGATGGAAATGGTGGATGGGTATTTTACCAATAATGAACTTACCTTGATGTTTGGATGGAAAAAATGCGCTAAAAAGAACAAGATGAATTATTAAGAAACATTGCATGTGTTGTGTTTGACAAAATGCCTAAACTATGAATAAACGACTTAGATGAAGAAAATGGAAATAGGTTTTATGCATGTGTTCTTATAGACGATGAATTGATCCAATGTCATGTGAATTACTTAAGTTACCTATGCTAATATTATGAATTGAATTGTAATGCCATGTCTCTTTTGTTAAGCGCGTTCCCACGATTGTTATTATTGGCACGCACATGAGCACGCATGATAGCATGAACCGAGATTTCAAGAGCATGTGCATATAATAAACAACAAGAAAATATTGCATGTCAAGGAGGTTGGTAGCCCAGGGAGAATTCGGGTACTAGCCTCTGGCTCACAAGATAACCCCTAAATCACCTATTGTCAAGGAGGTTGGTAGCCCAAGGAGATTCGGGTGCTAACCTCTGGCTCACAAGAAAACTAAACAAGTAATAAAAATCACCTATTGTCAAGGAGGTTGGTAGCCCAGGGACATTCGAGTACTAGCCTCTGGCTCACAAGAAAACCAAACATTGCATATCAAGGGGGTTGGTAGCCCAGGGACATTCGGGTACTAACCTCTGGCTCACAAGTGCATTGCATATCAAGGAGGTTGGCAGCCCAGGGAGATTCGGGTGCTAGCCTCTGGCTCACAAGTTACAAGATGAAAGTTTACAAGATGATGATCATGCATTCATGCATGCACGCATACATGATTTCTACGAGGCATACCGGAACATGACATGGGTTTTCAAGCATGAGTTTTATCGACGTTTTCGCATTCATGTACGCACGTCAGGATGCTTGTATTGTATCATGCCTTATACTGTTTCTTTTGGGATGTTTCTATTACTGCTTGTATGATATTACTATTGTGTGTTTTTATTATTGTTATGGTCTGCTAGTAGCTTGTACTCGCTGAGTATTCCATGCTCAACCGTACTTTCATGTCCGCAGGTACTGAGGGAGCCCTTGACCCGGAGCCTTAGGTCGAGGAAGAGTATATAGAGGAGAGAGAGCCGACTATTCCATTACAGTCTCAGGCGGACCGAGACCTCGATGTGTGGCCATACCTTGACTACTGTTAAAGGGAGAGTATGAGAGGGTCTTATGTATATTCTGATATTTTGACAGGTGAGCCTGTCCACCTTAGACTTAGACATGTCTTGTATTTATTTTAACTTGGAATACTATTTTGGATCATTAGAAGAAACAAAAATTTGTTTACGCTTCCGCATATATGTTAGCTTCCGCGCTCTGATTATCGTTGTTAGTACTGTATTTTATTTTGTGCATTACAGGATGGTTTGTTAGGTACGTAGTGTGACACCTAAAATATCCCTAAACTCCTAGGGGGTATTTCGGGGCGTTACACTTTCACTTGCAAATATAGCCATATTAACCCTCTTATAGAAATACCCCCAAATCTTAAATCCATATTTACTTATTTGATAGTAGTGTAGTTCACCCCAAAATCCCACAATTATTATTTGCATCACATTAAAGCTAAAATCGCCCATTTAATCATCTTTTCCCATTTTGGTATGATAACAAGGCTAGATTGTAGGTTTACTTACTTTGGAATAGTCAAAACCCCTTTTGATCTTTAAGCTTTGAGATGTGTGAGTGCGGGAATTTCTTCCACTCACGACGGTACGAATTACATGTGTACCCTCACGGGTGTGAAAGGGTTTATAGAGTCGCCACCTATTCATTCAGAAGGGATAAGTCCCCCAAGTTTGGATAAGGTCTTAGTCTACGAGTGAGATCAGGGTAAGGGGTTCGGTTAAGTCCTAGGAAGGTATTAGGCACCCCGAGGCTTCCATTTTTTAACGGTTCTGTACTCCCCAGGTTTAAGCCAATTAAAGTTAATCTTGACTAGAATGCCGAAGTGTTTAAGTTAATACTAATCCAAGAAAGGAAAAGTTTAACTGGGGTCGGGCCCGTGTTGGGATGCCTACGTACTCCAGGGTGAGCTCAGACCGAGCATAGTTCTGGCACGTGAGCCTGTGCCGAGGCTAGGGGCGTGTGTGTGTGCACCAAGGGTGGCTAACATGGACTAGTCTGGTAGACTAGGGTTTGGTTGACCGAGGAGGGTCAAGTGCATCGTATTTAAGCTCGGTAGGCTTAGGGGGTAGTCCAGTAGACTAGGGAGGAGTCCGGCCCGGGTTAGGGTTGCTAACCAAGGTTTAGGCCGAACTAACTATGGTTAGGGTTGCTAACCACAGTTAAGGGGATGTGATGTGTAGCCTGGTAAGCTAAGGGGAGGCCCGATAGGCCGGAGGTAGTCCTGTAGACTTTGTTTTTAGGCCCGGTAGGCCGAAAACCGAACTCAACTACTATTAGGGTTGCTAACCGCAGTTAAGGGGGGTCTAACTGTGGTTAAGGTTGCTAACCAGGGTTAGACAGAGGGCCAAAGTCAGTTTTATGGTCCAAATTTTGTTTTAGGAATTTCTGTTTAATTTCCCAAAGTTGGTAGGGTTAAAGGGTGCTTAACCGTGGTTAAATGTTAACCAAAGGTGGATTTAACCGTGGTTAAGGGTCTGGTACAGTCCGAGGTGGGCCCAGGGGGCTAGGCAGGGCCTAAAGTGGCCTCCTACAGGCCTGGGCCCCTACAAAAGCCCAGAATAAAAAAATAGTTAATGTCGGTAATAGGATTACCGACATTATGTACAGTGTTTTTAAGCTGTGTTTTTGCCTCTGCTAACTAGGGTTAAGGTGTAACCTGAGGTGAACCAAGGTGATGGGAGTGTAGAGGAGACTCCTGGGAAGAGTTCAGGGTAGGTGTGGGTCCCAGGGGATGCCTAGAGTCGGGCCCATAAAGCTACAAAGGTGCTGTAACAGCAGAGTCATATTGGCAGTAGATGTTCTACCGCAGATCAAAATTTAGGCCAAAACAGGTTATCGGTAAAACATTCACCGACCAAATGAAAACAGACTTTACCAGGGGTAGCGGTACTGAGTTTACTGCCTTTCCTGGATTTCTGTAAAATCGAATTTTTGCCCATGGGGGCTGTGCACAGGGATTACTGAGGGTTCCCTCATGATTTGAGGGACCCCCAGAGGGTCTGTGAAGGCTCGCAATGCCCTGAGAATGGGAGCACCCGTAGGGGTTCACCACACCTATGGTTTAGGTGGGTGAACACCCTGTATGGGTCTGTTTACACTAAGCAATCTAAAAAGACATAAGAAATGTCCCCTGGAGATGACCAGGTGCACACATTGATGCACAAAAATCGAAAGAAGAGGGTAGGGGAGTCCCTACCCTGATGCCCTGTTTAGACCGAAGGTGGTGGAGGGGTTTGTGCACAAGTGGTGTATACTCCGGCAACGCTTGCAGCAACTACGGATGCTCAAGGTAGGTCCAGGGGACCCTGGGACCACGACCAGAGGGTTGAAGAAGGTCGAGGGTTCGGACAGAGTTTCACCTATACTAGTTTTGGATTTGTAGACCTTTTTGAACATGAGGTGAGTTTGGTTTTATAGGGAAGAACCTAAGGAACCTAAGAGGGTTTAAAAAGAAGGGGGAGAACCTCTATGGACCAAGGGGAGGTCGAATGATGAAGTTGAAAGGGATGTTTGAAGTGAGGGTGGAGTGTGCAGGGCGTTTGCAGCCTGCAAACTCGTAACTCACATACTGTCGGTAGAAGGTCTACCAACAGCCTGAAACAAGGCCAATTTATAATTTCAGTAGAGCTTCTACCGACATTATGGGATCTACTGGTAAATGGGCTGGGCCCTGTACATACGGGTATGGGGGATTGTTCTAAGGGTTTTGGGCCTTGTGGGCTTAGACTAAGGGTCAGGCCCTATGGGCCATGGGTCTTTAGGGTTCAAGCCCTAATGGCTCTAGGGCTAGCTAGGGCATCGGCTAAGGTCACCTAGGGCTAGGTTTTGACATGGTTTTGAGTCCTAGGATTAACTAGGGTTTAACTAGGGATATGTCCTAGGTTTTAACTAGGGTCGAGTCTTTAGGGTTTTGCTAGGGTTTAGCCGGGGTTTACCTAAGGTTAGGATTTTGGTTCTAGGGTTTTCTAGGGTTTGACTTAGGGTGAGTCGTAAGATCAACTAGAGGCTTACCTAGGGTGGATGGAACTTGGAAGAGGAGTAACCATAGTTAAAAGATTTTAACTATAGTTAGATGGGGTGTAAAAATTGGGTGCTTACAAGATGGTTGAGAAACTTGGAGAAGTGAAATTGTGCTTGAGAAAGAGATCCAAGCTTTGAAGAAGAAGATCCAAGCCTTAGGATGCAAAACTCGTGCTCTTCTTGATCTCAAATGAAAACCCCCTTTGAAAACCTTAGTTCTCTCCCTTTTCCTCTCACAAGATGTTTCTCAAAGTGTTAAAACCTTCAGTCCTAAACAAAATTGGGTATTTATAGAATTAGAGTTGAAAAATCACGCATATTTTATGATTCTCTCTTGATTCATCCTTTAAAATTCCCTTTCTCGCGATTCCTACGGATGTACTCATCGACGAGTGGACTCCAGTCGTTAGTGAGTGGGTTTCTGTCGCGACCCAAAACCCACCCTAGGAGTCAGAGTGAATCGTGGACGACTAAATCATGACTTACATGACTTGCTTGACAAACCATCTGCAAAACACCCACAGAGCATATACAATAGAGGATAACAGCGGAAGCATAACTATAAAACAAAGCGGAAGTCTAACAAACCTCTAAGTATATACACATGGTCCAAGTTTTAATACAAAGAATTCAAAACAAAGAAAGTGCGGACATGCCCGCCAAAATGCATAAATATAATCACTCATGCTCACCCACAGTTAATCCACTCAGAATCTAACACCACCTACTGATAACCCACTATGGGAGGTTCCTCCAAAGGCTCCTCGACGTACTCCTCCTCCACCCATGGACCAGGAGCACAAACATCAAATAGAGCAATAGCTCCCTCAGAACCTGCCAACATAAGAAGTACGGCTGAGCATGGAATACTCAGCGGGCACTAAATACTAACCAACAATTATAGCAAGAGATAGCAATGCATACCCAGGAAACAATATAGATATATATGAATCAGGAATAGTTAATATCATACAAAGAAATAAGGAAATTCATAATCATGCTTGCAGTTCATGAAAAGCCGATAAAATCCTTGAAAAACACCATGCACTTGACTTGAATTAAAATACCCTTCGCGTAATTGGGAACTTATTTACCATGTCATGCTTGTCATGCTTGTATCATGCGTGCCATGTCATGCTATGCGTGTCATGCGTGTATCATGCTTGCTTATTCAGAATTTAAACATGTTCACATGCCTAGTTGCCGTTCATAGTCCGCCGCAACTAGTACCCTATATGCGGAATGACATGCCTAGTTGCTGTTCATAGTCCGTCGCAACCAGTACCTTATATGCGGAATGACGTGCCTAGTTGCCGTTCATAGCCCGTCGCAACTAGCATCCATGCGGAATGATATGCCTAGTTTCCGTTCATAGTCCGTCGCAACTAGTATCCATGCGTGTCATGTCATGCCATGAGTGTCATGAAATGCTATGCTATGCGTGTCATGCGATACTATGCCATGCGTGTAATGCGATGGGATGGGAGACCCTTCCCTATGCAATGCATGATCATCTTGTCCTTGACAAAAGTGAAGTGAAACATATCATAGGATATGCCCCACCTCTACATCTCGTCCTTGAAAACATCGGTAAATCACGTCGTTTCATGCCGTGCTCGTGTAATCGTGTACACACTTGCAATGGAAATTTAATATGACATTTTGGGGAATTCACAATACATTGCACATCACCATATATACAAGTAATAAATTAAACAATTTAGGGAAAGCACGAAAACACACTACCATAACCCTAGCAATTTCCATGAATGTTTAAGCATGCAATTTCTTTATTTATTATTCATTTCATTCATCTTGGCATTTCATCAAGCATGGTGTGTTCATTATTGATTTACCCTACAACATGCTTTTCTAGATGGGTTTTACTCAAATCATGCATGTATGTTCATTATTGGAACAATGCCCTCCCCATTTTAATCATCACAACACAACCATTGGCATCCAATCGCCCATTCCATCTCCATTCACCATTCACAACCATCCATCTCATAGCACATGTGTAAATAAAGGAAAATAAAGAGAAATAAAGGGAAAAGAGAAACTATAACTAGGAGGGTAGCAAGGAGTACCGACCTTGATCAAGTGAGGAAGAAATCCCCTTCCAAAAATGACCGTGAGTTGCTGCCCTAGCTTGAGGAGATGCTCCTCATGAGCTTGTGCCTTGATCTTGAAGAAAAATGGGCTTGAGTTGAGTGTGGGTTCACAAACCCCTTGATTTCTCTCCAAAATAGAAACCCTAGGTTTAGGAATCGCCCTCTCCTCTCTTCTTATCTCCCAATCTCTCTAAGTGTCAAAATGAAGCCCTAAAGGCTCGGGTTAAACTCTTAAGGTAAGAGTGAACCGACCAAAAGACCATAATACCCTTACTGAAATTTCTGCAAAAACGTGAGTACCGAGCGATCGGTGTTAATGACCGATCGATCGGTTGCCTACCGATCGATCGGTTTCATAACCGAGCGATCGGTTAAAATTTCACTCTCTGGAAAATTTTCCCTTACAAAAATCTTGACCAGTCGATAGCCTCCGAGCGATCGGTTTTGGACCGATCGATCGCTCCATGGACCGAGCGATCGGTGGTCTGCAGGTCCAAACTATTTTGGCCATAACTTTTGACTTGTTCGTCCGATTTTGAAGATTCAACTTGCGTTGGGTTCGTACTTCGAAAACGAACATTTCTAAAGTTTCAGAATTTCCAATTTTTTCCTTATTTATTAATTATACCTCTTTAAAGGCAAAATGGCAACAAAGTGTCATGCATTAAATGTGAAAAGGTCCGGGGCTCTACAGTTTCATTCGTCGACGAGTGGTTGAAAATCGACGACGAACAGCAAGTTTTTGCATTCTGTTTGGTTCACTCATCAACGAGTCCAGGGCACTCGGCGACAAGTGGATACTTTGACTGGGTGGAGTTTTTCCCACTTCGGTATTTTGACCATAACTTTTGACTTCCTTATCGTATTTTGACGATTTAACTTGAGTTGGACTCATCTTTCAAAGGGAAACAATTTTGTGTCTAATAGACAAATCCTAATTCTGAGTTTTAATTACCTAAATGGGTTATAAAGTTAACTGGTCTAGAAATGGATTTCAGTAGCCAAAGTTTTCAACAGACCCGACTCCAGAAATCCAACTTTTGACTCAATCCTAACTCAAAATATGGAAAAATGATAAACATGAACCTTGAAGATGGTTTCAATACCTTTCCAAAAATTTAAGAATCACTCGATTCCGATCAACCGTGAGAAAAATAGAGCTACCTAAAGTTGAGGATAATGCTAAGGCATAACCTTTGATGACACTCAAGAGTATTCTATAGTCTTACTCATTCATCCCAAACATCCATACATTTAAGAAAACCTTCTTAAGGTTTTAATATATTCCTTAAAGATCTGGGGTTCTACACATACTAGGATCTTGTCTTGCTTTACTAGTGCCCGGACTATAATGGAACGGAACACATTAGCATCTTGTCTTGTTTAACTAGTACCCGAACTATGAAATGGACGGACATACTAGCAACTTGTCTTGTTTTACTAATGCCCAAACTGTAATGGGATGAAACACATTAGCATTTTGTCTTGACTTGACTAGTGCCCGGACTATGGTGGAACGGAACACACTAGTATTTCACTTGTTTACTAATACCCGGACTATGATGGAATATAACACATTAGTATCTTGACTTGCTTTACTAATGCCCGGACTATAATGGAACGGAACACATTAGCAAAATTTACTTTCTTGACTTATTTTTCTTGTGAGTCAGGCATGACATATCCTGGGATATGCCTATCCTTGACCGACCCAAAGTTCGGCTTTATCATTTGTGTTGTAATTCACATGTCTTGTTCTTGTTGTTTCTTGTATGTATACTTATACTTAGAAAAGCTCAGTTCATGCATGCGTGCATGCGTGCTCATGCATAACACTTTGTGATATCGTGGTAACATGAAATAATAACGCGTGCCATGACATTTCTTGCATTTTCATAAACATAGGGATTTAAGGAGAACATGTAGAGCAATTGATCCAATTTACTAAATTATCAATAGACATATGAGATTTGAAGTAACATGTGTTTCATTTGATTAAACTACCAATTGGGGGAAACCCTAAATCATAATGTCATAGTCTTGATTAAGTTCACTCAAATCCTTATACATGCATTTTATCAAGCACTTAACATTCAAGATCTTGGTAGCAATTTATTCATGTTTTTAGGTTCATACATTTCATCAACACATGGAGTATGTTTATTATGAGTACATTGCCCTTCCCATTTTTTTCCACAACATCCATCACGTCCACATAACATCCATTCACCTCAATCATCCATTCATCCCTTATATCCACAACCATTTACTTTATCTTATTCATTTTAGGAAAAAGTTGTGCATTTCAAGAAAAAGGAAAGTATATAGGATCAATCCATAACCATTTACTTTATCTTATTTATTTTAGGGAAAAGTGATGCATTTCAACAAAAATGAATATATATATATATATATGATCAATCCACAAGCATTCTTAAAAGAAACTTAGGTTATTACTAAGCTAGGTATTAGAAAGTACTAACCTTGGAAGGACCAAATCCCTTGATCCAAGACTTGAAACTTGATGAGGAAACTAAAACCTAGTTTCTGGAGGAAGCCCTACCCTTGAGGAGGAAGATCCAAGCAATTGAGAAGCTTGGATGTTAGAATTGAGGCCCACCTTTGCTCTTAATTGAAAAACCCTAGCCAAGACCCAAACTTCCCTCTTACTCTCTCTCAATCTTCCAAAATTCATTCTTCCATTGTTAAAAACCCTTAGTCCCACGAAATGTGGTTTATATAAGAGTTCGGGGTTGCCAAAATCCCAAAATACCCTTAAAACCTCATTGGGAGTCGGCCAGATCCCAAATCAATAGGTGACCCGTAGATCGGTCAAAAGTTCGGTCGACCGGTTTGGTCCCCATTTCTCCCATTTTCCTGTCTTGGTATTTTGACTATAACTTTTGACTTGCTTATCGGATTTTGACGATTCAACTTGCGTTAGATTTGTCATTAAAAGGGGAACAACTTTCATGTTTTTTAAAAATCCTAATTATGAGATATTAATGGTCTAAATGGGTCCACAAGTAGACTGGTCCAAAATGACTACTGAATCAACAGCAGGCCACCTTTCGGAAACTTCACATTTGACATAACTTATGCTTAAAATATGAAAAAATATAAAGCATGAACCTCAAAGAGAGCTTTGATATCTTTCCAAAAATTCAAGAATCACTCAATTCTGATAAGCGACGACAAAACTAGAGCTCCTTAAAGTTGAGGGAATGTTTAGACATCCCTCAATTTGATACTTAGAACCCTTTTCCACCTCCTCAAATTTCTCCAAATGTAAGCTTGAGGGTTTATGAAACCCTCAACCCATGAAATTGGGTTTATATAGGAAAAGGGGAGGTCAAAAGACCATCCTACCCTTAGATATTTGGTGAAACAGAGCAAATGGGTAATTTTTCGGGGAATCAGTCGACCGGTAATGAGGAGCGATCGACCCGGTCCAAAGACCCCTCTCTAGAAATAAACCCCATACAAAAAGTGTGATCATCGGTTGACCGGTAATGGGTATCGGTCAACTGGTTTCCTATCGGTTGACCGGTAGCAAAATCGATCGACCGGTTTTGCCTTGATTCTTGCATTTTTGTTGTTTTCTCTTTTTTTTCTAACACTTCGAACTTTCCCATCCTTTATCCTTTAACCCAATTGAACTTTGGGGACATTCTTATAGACTTTAGCATATTTAAAAACATTATTCCTCAAAATAAAAAACGATAAATCTCATTATCATTGAGAACTATCCCATCACTTACATATGGCATCAAGCCTTTACTGGCACTATTCATCAGCTATGAAAATGAGATTTCGGTTTCTACACAAAAAGTAAGAAAAAGAGTTAAAATCTTTACATTAGACTCCAGAAATAATAATAAAAAATGAACTCCATACAATGGACTCAAAAAGAAGTAAAGACTCCTATGGACTGAAACACTATCACTGAGGAGGAGGTGGTGGTGGAGGTGGTGGAGAAAAATAGGAAGCAAGGGTAGCCTGCATCAACTGCTGAAATTCAAAAACCTACTGAGTCTGCTGAGCATAGAACTGATCTGCTCGAGCCCAATGCTGGTGAGCCTCATCATAAAATACATCGGCCATCGCCATCTCTGCGCCGACTGCTCCCTTAACTCATGGAACCCAGTATGCAGAGTCATACTAAAATTACACTAAGCCCCCCATCTCTCCTCCTGAATACGCTAGTAATCTAAAAACTCCTGACGAGTCATATATATGGGAGGCTCAGTCTGGGCACTAGACTGTGGTGGTGGGGGAGGTGAGCAATGAGGTGAAGGTGGGGTAGGCTGAAAATCATGGGTAAGAGGGTGGTGATCAGCTACAGGTGGATGGGTCATGTTGACATCAGGCTGGGCATCTCTAATATCCTCCTCCAGGTGCTCTGTAGTAGGGATCCTTTTCTTAGTGGTCTTCTACAAGGCTTTATAGCTCTTCTCCCACTGTCTCTCCTCAAAACTGACAATCCTAGCCTCGGGCTCATCCTCATCAATAACATGCCCCTGAGCCCTCAAAAGCTGGGTAATAACATTCCCAAAAAGCAAGCGCCAACTCGCACTACCCTACCTTTGGGTCTCTATAGCCTCATGCAAAATTCGCTGCATCGTTTTGTAAATATACTCGACCGCATTGACCCAATACCCCATCCACATCTCATAGAGGGCATCTAGAAATGCACCCCTTCTCTTGGTAATATGACCTATGGGGTAGAGGTTGCGCCGAAAAACAAAGTCTATAAACCACAACCTCGGAGGGAGGTAGGACCTACTAGTGCAGTTCTGCTTCTCATTTTGATACTTCCCCCCGCACATCTCTCTAATAATCTCATGAAGTGAGGCATCATTTTGTGGTGCAATATGATAAGGATACCCATGATAGGAATTAGTCAGGCAACCTATGGCTTGGGCGATAGAGGCTATGGTAACTTCAAAAGTACGCCCCTCAACGGTAACCTCTAAGGCATCCCGTACCTCTTCTTCACCCGCAACCTCTTCATTACTATCTCTGTCATCACCCTCATCCCTGTCTTCCTCGGTGGCCTTTTTCTTTTGTCCAAGTTGTACCATATTTTGATAAAATAGGCGAACCAACCTAAGGTAGGCTTTGACTGGGGAAACTAGAAGACACTGGAGACCCCTATTCTCCAATTCCACTACAGTCGGGCCCATTCCCAGACACCGTTTAAAATACTCAATGTGGAATTGTGTTTGTGGGGTAACCTCCCAAGTGGCAAATTTTCCAATCGGTTGCTCCTTTGGGGTCGGTGTTGGTGCACTAGAACTAGGCTGGGGGGCACTAGAACTAGGTTTCTTGACTACTTTCTTGAGCTTGGGTGCCATTTGAACTGAAATTTGGGATGAAATTTCGTTGAGGCTTTGTGTCAAGCAGTTGGTGAGCGCCTTTCTTCATAACCCAATTCAACACAAACAAACCAACCACACGGCCCACCCGGTGTAGAGACCCGAATCTTTTTCATGTTTTTTAGTGCATTGCATTAAGGGTATTTTAGTCTATTTAATTAAGTGGAATTTAGAAATTCTAAAACACCAAAAATGTTCGTTTTCGAAATACGAATCCAACCCAAGTTGAATCGTTAAAATCCGTCAAGCGAGTCAAAAGTTATGGCCAAAACAGTAAAGGGAGTCAAAACCTACAGGAACCGATCGCTCGGTCAGAACCAGCGATCGATCGGTCCAAAACCGATCGATCGGTATCTATCGACTGGTCCAAAATTTTGTATGAGGAAATTTTCCAGAGAGTGTTTTTGACCGATCGCCCAGTCATAAACACCGATCGATCGGTAGCAACCGATCGCTCGGTCATAACCACCGATCGCTCAGTCCTTCGTGTTTTTACAGAAATTTAGTAAGGGCTTTTTGGTCTTTTTGTTCTCAAACCTTGGGGCTATAAATAGGGGGTCCTACTCGAAATATTAAAATACTCCACCTAGTTCTAACCTAATTTGGCAAAAAGGAGGAGAAACCCTAGGGTTTTGAGAGAGGGTTTTCTTGGAGAAGGAGGAGATTGATAGGAGATTGCAAGAAAAGTTTGGGAAGCTTCTCCAAATCGTCTCGGGAGCGTTTTGAATCCAAGGGAAGGATTCCTAAGGTCGATATACTATCCTAATCAACTTTATTTTAAGGTTTTGTGAATGTTAAGATGCTAGGAATGGTAGAAATAGATGTTTGATGCATTTTCCCTAATTTTCTAAGAAGCAAGCTAATTATGGATGGATATGTGGATTGGAAATGTGGATAAAATGTGGATAGAATGTATGGAGGATGGGAAATGTATGGAGGATGGGATTAATATGTGGATGTGAATAGTGAATTGATTGTATGGATGAATTATGGTTTGATGAATGCTTGAAAATATAGAGGAGAAATGGATTCATATTATGCGTACACAAGGTGTTTGTGAAAATGCTTGAAAGGATAAATGCTATTATACTCTTATGAAATGGTGGCAAATTGATTATGAATTGCGATATGGATTATGATAAGATATGTATATGCGAATGGTTTGTTAAGTATGTCTAATTAATTGTATGGGAATTGATTGTCGGGAAGATAAGAACTTAGAGGAACATCTCTCAAACCGGGAATTCTCTAACTATTTGGTATGGGACATATAGTGGAGTTTCCATGGTGGGAAATCGGAATCTAAGCAATTACCAACTCGAAAGTTAATTTCGACACTTAGGCACATAAGCACGTGTATGTTAAGATAAGAATCTCACAAGTCACACATGTGGGCCACAAGCATGAGCATGACATATGTATGGCATTCTGAATAAGCATAAGCATGACATGGTCCGTATCCGCCAAGAACGGCATGTCAACCATATGATTTCTAAGGCATGGTCCGTATCCGCCAAGAACGGCATGTCTCATTACTGTATGATCTGAATAAGTGCATAAGCATAAGCATAAGCAACTCACAAGCACGTGGTCTCATAAGCATAAGCGACTCATAAGTGTATTGTCTTCCAAGTCTAAGATTCTCACAAGTACACGAGTCAAGGTGATGATATGATGTATATGCGCACACGTTCTTCCGCACTCTGATTATGTTATTATGCTATTGGATATGTTTCTGACTAAGTGCAGGTATTTTATTATTGTTGATTGGATTTTATATACACTGAGTACCTTTGTACTTAGCCGGACTTTTGTCTTGGCAGGTATAGAGCAGGAGTACCCGGCGGAGCCGTGGGTTGAGGAGACTTACCTCGAGGAAGGAGGTGAAGGTGAGCCTTCTGAGGAGGGAGCCGGAGACTTGGGCGGCTACACCTCTTAGTTTACATTTCTTTTCATTGAGAGAGTTTGTATTTGACTTTTAGAGGATGTTGCTCAGTAGACTTCTTATTAGTTGTGTATCAGACTTGTTGGTTCATTGTGAGTTGTATATATAGACCTTAGACTTGTGCAGGTTGGATTGAGTTTATATATTGGAATTTTATTACTCTCATTTTTGGGAGACTCGTGTAGTAGCCTGGTATGCATGGTTTGTAAGCAGGTTAAGTGAATGTGGCGGTTCCAAAGTCCTATTTTAGCCTTAGTAGGATTTTGGGGTCGTTACACCCGGCCTCCCACACAATCAATCACCACACCCAATCCATCACACAATCGTACAAAAGAAGAAAAAAAAATTGAAATTTGGGATTTACCTTGGAGGCAATGCTGGCATAGACTCGCGATGCTAGTTGATGCTCGCTCTTTGATCAAGAATGAAAATGAATGGGGAGATGGGGAAAGAGTAGGAAGAGAAGTGGAAGATATGAGAGAAAAATGGGAAGAAAGGAAAGAAGGGGAAGAAGACTGGACATGCGCTAGGCATTTTAAGCAAATATCGGGATCTGCAATCGATCGCACAGCAAGTGCGATCGATCGTACTAATGGCAAAGACTTACCGGTAATTGGTACCCTGTCTGCGATCCATCGCAGCATAGTTCGATCTATTGCACTTAACTGCGATCTATCGCATGGTTGGGCAATCTATCGCACTAATGGCAGTGAGCTATAGGGAATACACATACTATTTGCGATCTATCACATAGAAGTGCGATCGATCGCAGGCTTGCCTGAAAGTCTCTAGAAGTCAATCACCCTGTCTGCGATCTATCGCAATAGGCTGCGATCTATCGCAGACCTTTTTTTTTTTTTTGACAAGACACGAGGAAGTATGGACTTTTGGGGGGATTTGCATCCACCCCAAACTTAGACTCTAACTAATTCTAAGGACACTAAATAATTTATGGGTTGCCTCCCAACAAGCGCTAAGTTTTATGTCTTTAGCTGGACAACCTCAAATGAATCAACCGTCTTGGTAGACGGGATCATGCAACACTAGGGTTTCAATAATTCACCAGATGCAATACCCTCAACATAGGGTTTCAATATTTGACCATTTACCTTGAAAATATTTCCATCTTTGGGATCTTTGAGCTCAACTGCTCCATGGGGGAAAATTGTGGTCACAATGTAGGGCCCATCTCATCTAGAACGAAGCTTACCAGGGAAGAGGCGTAATCTAGAATTGAAAAGTCAAACCTTTTGATTGAGATTAAAAGACCTTCGTAAGATGGTCTTATCATGAAAAGCTTTGATTTTAGCTTTATAGATTTTAGCACTCTCATATGCATCGTTACGCATCTCTTCCAATTCGGAGAGTTGGAGTTTTCAATTGGATATCGAACTTAAACTTTTTAATAGCCCATAGGGCTTTGTGTTCCAACTCTACCGGAAGGTGGCAAGCTTTTCCAAATATGAGGCGATAAGGAGACATTCCAATTGGGGTCTTAAAAGTTGTACGATAAGCCCAAAGGACATCATTAAGCCTTATAGGCCAATCTTTTCGATCGGGTCTCACAGTTTTCATGAGATTATTCTTAATCTCCCTATTTGATACCTTAACTTGGCTACTCGTTTGGGGGTGGTAAGGAATAGCTACTTTATGAGTGATGGAATATTTGAGGACTAGAGCCTCAAAATAACAATTTATGAAATGTTTCCCTTCATCACTTATAATTGCTCTCGGTGTGCCAAATCAACTAAAGATATTCTCCTATAAGAACTTGACCACTACTTTGTGATCATTAGTCTTAGTGGCAATCGCTTCCACCCACTTGGAGACATAGTCAACTGCCACCAATATGTATTCAAATCTAAAAGATGGTGAGAAGGGACCCATGAAGTCAATACCCCATACGTCGAAAAGTTCAACAACTAGAATCAGAGATATAGGCATCATGTTTTTCTGGGACATTGAACCTAATTGTTGGCACCTTAGACAAGCCTGACAAAAGTCATGGGCATTGTCACACCCCAAAATACCCCCTAAGAGTTAGGGATACTTTAGTTCGTGACCGCCATGTCAAACTATCCTGTATGACACATAAGGCATACTTAAGTATATTAAGTGTGTTCAAGGATGTTAAGTATGCATCATGTTTGTCCAATTTGCGAGACAATTCATCTACTTTAGATGAGACATCTATACAAGTGCCCACTTCATAAATGTCTCTCATAGGATTTGAGGAAGATGATGGTCTCTCAGAATGACTATTCAAGGCATGGTGGAGTGAGTTTTCACTCAGATGTTCGAAAATCTCTCATGCTTGATTCTCATTTTTCATCATAAATATCCCTCCACAAGAGACATCAACCAATTGAAGGTTAAGTTGAGGCAATCCATTATAGAAAGATTGCACTAATTGCCACTTTGGAATTTGGCGGTGGGGACACTTACGGAGAAGATCTTTGAATCTCTCTCATGTTTCATGAAATAGCTCACCATCAATTGGAACAAAGCTCGTAATGGTTCGCCTTATCAAATTGGTTTTACCAATATGAAAAAATTTCATAAGAAATTTTTGTTGCATTTGAGCCCATGTGGTAATAGAATTGGCCTCTAAAGAGTTAAGCCAATATTTGGCTTTATCTTTTAGAGAGAATGGGAAGAAGCGCAGTCTAAGGGCATCATCTGAAAATCCTTGCAACTTAAAAGTTGTGCATATCTCGTGAAATTCATCGAGATGTTTGTAGGAATCTTCATTATTAAGTCCATGATAAGATGGTATCATTTGAATGATGCTAGACTTAATCTCATAATGGGCTACCGTAGTATCCGGCAACTAGATGCATGAAGGGGATGAATACATAGAAGGAGTAAAATACTCCTTCAAAGATTTCATAGGGTCCTGTTCTTCCGCCATGATAGGGAAAGGAATGGCTTCTAAGTTTGCTCTAGAGATGATAGAAGCTTTAGTTTCTGAATTCGATTTGAATAAGGTAGATGCCTTGAGGAACTTAGCAGTACGCTCTAACTCAGAATTAAGGGGGGATAGTTCAGGATTACAAGACCTTTGACCGTGTATATACCCTATGAAAATACTCTATGTTTGACAAAAACCAAATTGAAGTAAAATATCTACTTAAGAAAATAAATACTCACAAAGCTCTCCTGCTTTCCAAGATGTTGAGCAAGCTTCTTCAATCTTTTCAGTTTGAGCGATTCGATACCTGAAAACACAAATATTTCCAATTAAACAAAATGAAAAAAAAAATTGGATTTTTTTTAATAATTAATTTAAAGTTAATTTATCAAATTAACAACTAGACCGTTCCAATAATCCCCGACAACGACGCCAAAATTGGTCGTTACGCAATTTTAATTATTTCTTATAGTAATAATTTCTTAGAATAGTACTAGTAAGGGTATCGAACCTATGAGGACTGCGCTAGTTTCATTGCCTTTTATCCAGATTAATTCTAAACTAATGATTTAGAAAATTGATTAAACTAAAACAATTAATTAAACTAAGGGAGATTTTAATTTAATTATTAACTACTGAGTTTTTAAATCCTTTGGAGAGAAGATCTAGGGTGATCGAATCCACCACTAACCTCATAACTAATCCAATTCTGAATTGAATTTATTCAGACCTCTTGATTTGCAAACATTACAGTTAGAGTGACAGCACATCCGCTCTCAACTGATCAAGAAAGGTTCAAGGGATCAAGCCCTAGGTATATTGTATCTTCGGTTAGAACGAATGATACACACTAATCTATAGTTGTGTAATCACTCGTCTTCTCTTAGCATAAGATATCTCAGGATTTAGTCTTGATATGTTAAAACCATTGCATAAAACCTATGTTGAAATTCTAACGAAAATTAACACAAGTGGTTTTAATTTCAAATTTATAACACCTAAAGACAATGATGAAATTCCATTGAAATCGAATTTAAACAATAAAATCCGATTGTTGAAACAACCCTCTCATTATGCAATCAATGTCATACAATTAAGAATATATAAATAAAAATAAAATAAAAGACAAAGTTACTTGGCTAAGGTTTCATCGAAACCCTAGAATGGAAAGTTAGTTCATCGCAAGGAGGAGTACGCCGTCTTCATAGACAAAAATGACGAACTCTTCTTCATTACTTCCTTGATCTCCAGAGCTTCTTCTCTCCTTTTAGTCCACAAGGTCTTCTATTTATATGGAGAAAGGTGTTTTCCGAATTAGGGTTCTTAGAAACCCATTAGGACTCTACTTATTCAAATCCGGATTAGATAACTAGGCAAAAAGGCCGATGTACGATCGATCGGACAACACCTGCGATCGATCACATACAGGAAAAATCTCAAAACCCCTCTATCATTTATGCGATCCATTGCAGGCTTCAGTCATCTATCGCAGCTGACCTACGATCGATCGCAGCCTGACTTGC
Source organism: Tetracentron sinense (assembly GCA_015143295.1). Taxonomy (NCBI): domain Eukaryota; kingdom Viridiplantae; phylum Streptophyta; class Magnoliopsida; order Trochodendrales; family Trochodendraceae; genus Tetracentron; species Tetracentron sinense. Next base: position 40,229 of record JABCRI010000985.1, read on the forward strand.
GATCTATCGCAGGTAGTAAAATTTTCAGAATTTTTTCTTTTTTTTTCCTAACTGGGTGAACCTTGTTTGAGCCTTTTGGAAACCTTTAATCTTTGTTTTTAATCTTTTTTTTCTCGCATAATCCTAAAATCATTGAAAAACAACCAAGTAACTTAAAATAGTTTAAAAGATTACTCTAAAGGGTTAACAAGTTAAGTTTGAGGTGCATAAATGTATAACAATTTTCACCGATCAGCGTACATAACCCAACGAGCCCGTATTTAGTCCGGTGTGTTGGATATTGACGATTGGTTACATCAAAGCTATATAGGTAAATACTAGAGAAGATGTCAACCTCTCAGGTTAAGGACAATCTGTCAAATGGACTACCCTAAATATATATAGACAGTATATTTCTAAGGGTATCCACTAAGCGATCTTGTTGCAATATAAGTACTTCTTACTTATATCCACATCTTAGTCAAGAGACTCTTCTCTCAGTGATTGAGATTCATCACTCCATCATATAGAACTAATAATATGTAAGTTAGTAGGAATACATTGTCTAGATGTATCCTAAATAAGTTAGAACAATTCTAGGTCTACAAGGAACCAGAAAATCATATCTCCTTAACAATTGGTTTAAAACTAATTGGATGGTTTTCCTACAATGTTACCTAAGGGATAAAGTAGTCTCATCTTATGAGATACCTTTAATATGTTACCCATTGTAGAAGACAATGTGTGAATGTAAATATGCTTTTATTAATAAAGTAGACTAATACAATTCTGGAATGGCTTTTGTGGGCATATATGTCTAACCATCCGAATATTGAGGCCAACTCTAGTTTACTTTCTGATCGTATTTGTGGATGATATTCTGGTAAACTCCAAAACACAAAAATATCATGAAAGACATCTCCGAATTACTCTGAAGACACTAAGGGAACATTAGTTGTACGCCAAATTAAGTAGTTGTGAGTTTTGACTGGAGAAAGTTGCATTCCTAGGCCATTTGGTGTCAAGAGAGGGTATTTCTGTGGATCATTCCAAAATAGAAGCAGTGGAAGGTTGGGAAAGACCAAAGAACGTCACAGAAATCAGAAGCTTCTTGGGCCTCGCTAGGCATTATCAGAGATTTGTTGAGGGATTTTCTATCTTGGCAGCTCCACTCACTCATCTAACTTGGAAGAATGCTAGATTCGAGTGGAATAAAAAGTGTGAAAAAAGCTTCCTAAAATTTAAGAAGTGTCTCATAACTGCTCTCATCTTGACAGTACCATCGGGTAGCGAAGGTTTTGTGGTATACACTGATGCCTCACTCATCGGGTTAGGTTGTGTTCTTATGCAACAAGGAAATGTTATTGCTTATGCTTCCCGTCAGTTGAAGGATTAAGAGAAAAACTACCCTATCCATGACTTGAAGTTGGCAGCGGTTGTCTTTGCTCTAGAAATCTAGAGACATTACTTGTACGGTGAGCATTTTGATGTATTCATCGATCATAAGAGTCTAAAGTATTTGTTCTCACAGAAAGAGCTGAATTTGAGGCAACGCCGTTGGATGGAATTCCTTAAGGACTATGACTGTCTATCCAATACCACCCAGGAAAAGTAAACGTAGTGGCAGATGCGCTAAGTTGAAGACCTATAGGATTCTTGGCTCTTCTAATGGTCCAAGAATGAGAATTACTTGAAGATGTGTCTAACCTTGACATGAGTTTTGGTGTTGGAGCATCTAGAGCCTTAGTCGCTAACATCATGGTTAGGCCAACCATCTTGGATAAGATTAAAGACCTGCAGTGGGAGGGTGAAGAACTACACACGGCTATGAACAAGTCGATTAGCATCGGGTTTGAGGATTTTTCCTAGAGAAATGGTGGGATCTCCTTCAAGGATAGACTTTATGTCCTGGCCAATGAGGAATTGAGAAGGGTTATTCTAGACGAAGCACACAAGTTCATGTACATTGTCCATTTAGGAGGTACTAAGATATACTAGAACCTCAAGAAGTACTTCTGGTGGAGGAATATGAAAAAGGACGTGGCTATCTATGTGTCCAAGTATTTGGTTTGTCAACAAGTAAAGGCCGAACACTGGAGACCGGAGGACTTCTTCAGTCTCTTCTTATTCTTGAGTGGAAATGAGAAAATATCTCCATGGACTTCATTGTCGGTTTGCTAAGGACAACGAAGAACTTCAATGCTATCTGGGTCATAGTTGACAGGTTGACCAAGTCAGCTCATTTCCTTCCATATCAGACTACGTACAATTACAACCGACTTGCGAATCTATGCATCAAGGAAATAGTCCATTTGCATGGAGTGCCAATCAACATTTCATCCAATCGAGATCTGAGATTTACTTCCAGGTTCTAGAAGAGTTTCCACGAGGCCATGGGTTCCCATTTGGATTTCAGTACGACATTTCATTTGCAAACAGACAGGCAAACTGAGAGGGTAAACCAGTTCATAGAGGATATGCTTCGAGCATGCATGTTAGACTTTCAAGACAGTTGGGATGACCACTTTCTGTTGGTTGAATTTGCCTATAACAATAGCTATCAAGCAAGTATTCAGACTAGGAGCAAACATGCCACATTGCCTAAATATGTACCCAAAGAACAAGAGAAATGACTGACAAAATTTTTCTCAATCTGGACAAACCATGAGTAACTGACCATACCGGCAATTATGCATTCCTAAACTATCAAACTGGACAATTCAAGAATCTAATATAGACAAATACACTTTATCACAAACAAGACCGAAAAGTTGTTACCATACATTTAGCCTCACAAGAGAACTAAATGTCATAGTTTACAACTAATCCATCCAAATAGGTGATACAAGAAATGCATTTGTCACACAATGATTCTTGAACGGGAGATCTAAGGTTCAATGCATGTATGTGTATGAATTTAAAAACACAGCGAATAATGAAAGAAACATGGGCTTTGAGAAATTCATGGTGGTCACGTATATCCCTCATGTGGAACTTTTAAAGTCTAGAACTTTCATTGTTTCATACCTAATTTTACTTAATGTTTAAAACTGTATTATTCCATAGAGTGCAAAAGTTTGCCCAACTATGGAACTTTTAAGTTCTAATACAAATTTCGGATTTTTTAAGTTCGATATATATAGAACTTCTAATTAAATTGAACCTAATAAATCAAAGATACTATCATGTAAGAGGGTTAGAAACCCTCTCCCCTCTTGTCTCAAACTCTTTCCTCTTATTCAAAAGTATTAATGTTCTGGACTTTTAAAAGTCCCACAAGAACGGAGCCTAAATGTTAGGCTCTCTAATTCATGTCATTAACAGATTTCATAACCTCACAAAGTCCATTTCACTTATCTTGAACCATGGTTAGTACCACTTGGGTTTGGTCTTTTCTCTCTTTTTCCAATGTCTTATATCAGATGTATCTAATTCTCATGGTTTAGTTTTTGAAGTAGATTAATAGTGATGTAGAGAATCAAACCCCTTTATGTTTGAGAGGACCATTACTTGGCTTTCATCCATATATGTTAAAACCACAAAGAAAGCTCTCTCACCTCCACACTTCCAAGGGAAAAAGACTTACATAAACCATTGAGTAAATTACACTCACCTCCCCTGAGGTTTGGTGAAATTTCAGAAACCTCCCCTCTAGTTTCTGAAATTACACTGCCCTCCCCTGTCAGGCTCTTAATATTAACATTGTTAACTAAAGTTACCCTTTTTCTCATTTTACCCCTATTACTTGATTGAGGAAACACATCTTTACCGTTTGAAAGCTCTTTGTGTCTTACAAGGCGCGCCTACATTCAATAGCGGTAGACCCCACATCCAAAAATGATAGGCCCCACTTTTCTCAAGACACAAAGGGGCAACAGCAACGTGCGCCTGCTCTTGCACATCTAAACTCAAGAAAAACGTAAACTCCCAAACCGCCACACGTCCCTTAATTTTAATACCCACTAACTATGATTAAGATTTACTCACCCCTAGGGTTTATCCATCTAGCCTTAGTTTTAGGGAAAAAATAACTTTAGGTTGGTTATGCTAAACCACAATTAAAGAGGGCTCTAGAAGCCGCCATGTGTCCCTTTTAACACCCACTAACTATGGTTAAGATTCACTCATCCTAGGATTCATTAATCTAACCTTGGTTATAAGAAAATAAAATTAAAACAATATTAATCTTAGGTTAATTATGTTTAACCACAGTTAAAGGATATCTATAAGTCGCCATGTGTCCCTTTTAACACCCACTAACTATGGTTAAAACTCACTCACCCTTAGGGTTCATCCATCAAACCTTGGTTTTTAGAAAAAAAAACCTTAGGTTGCTTAAGCTTAACCACAATTAAAGGAGCTCTACAAGCTACCACATGTCCCTTTTAACGCCCACTAATTGTGGTTAAAATTCACTCACTCCTAGGATTCATCCATTTAACCTTGATTTTTAGAAGAAAACAAAACCTTAGGTTGATTATGCTTAACCACAATTAAAGGGGGCTCTACAAGCTGCCATGTGTCCCCTTTAACACCCACTTAACTGTGCTTAAGATTTACTCACCCCTAGGATTAATCTATCTAACCTTGCTTTTAAGAAAAAATTAACAATAGTAACCTTAGATTAATTATGTTTAATCACAGTTAAAGGATCTCTATAAATCGCCATGTGTCCCTTTTAATACCCACTAACTATGGTTAAGATTCACTCACCCCTAGAGTTCATCTATCTAACATTGGTTTTTAGAAAAAAAAATATATTGATTTTGGAAATATATATTAACCTTAAGTTGATATTATTAACCTTGGTTAGAAACCAATTATCATTTATTTAATTGAATTAACTAACTTTGTGCAGAAAAAGGATAATTTAGACATTTTAAAATGTTTAAATGATGACATCATCAAATTCCATCCATAAAGTAACAGAAAACTTAAGGGAAGGGGGGGTATATGTTACAGACAACCAAAGTTGATGGGAGGGTAGTGTAATTTCAGAAACTAGAGAGGAGGTTTCTGAAATTTCATCAAACCTCAAGGGAGGTAATTAGTGTAATTTACCCTCCACCATTTCCTTGGATTAATTAATTACATTAGATTACCTATTTTAATGCGGGGTGTGCTAATCACTGCCCTTAATGAGAAATACGTAACTTACCACCCCAGTAGACTACCTATTCTAATGTACAGTCTTCATTGGTAAATGCCCATTTTTTACCACACATCAACTGTAGTTAAAGATTCACTCAATCCTATAGAGGCCGAATCTAAGTTTGGTTTTTAAAAATTAAAAGAACCGAAATATTTATTTTAATTTTCTTAAGCTTAACCATAATTCGCATTAGATTACCTATTCTAATGCAAGGGGTGCTAATCACTGCTCTTAATGGGAAATACAAAACTTAATGGGAAATACAAAACTTACCGCCCCAGTAGACTACCTATTCTAATGTACAGTCTTCAATATTGGTCAATGCCCCTTTTTTACCACACATCAATTGTAGTTAAAGATTCACTCACTCCTATAGTTAAGCAATCTAAGCTTGGTTTTTACAAATCAAAAAAACCAAAATATTTATTTTAATTTTCTTAAGCTTAACCATAGTTAAAGGAGTGTTAAAAGGGACACATGGCCATTGCATTATAAATATCAAATTAACACAGAGAGAGAAATTACATAATTCAAATACCAAACTAATTCAAATAATTCCAATAACACATAATTCAAATAATTCATGCATGATTCAAATAGGGTTATTAATTAATTAATAACCCTAAATTATAGAGAGAAATTACAACACCCCAAAAAGAAATCACAAAATCAGACAAACCCCAAAACCAAATTACAGACAAAACCCTAAATTTGTAAAACGACACAGAGTACATGCATGCATGCATTACAGAGAGAGAGATTACCGTGAGGTGGAGCTACACAGAGGTGGCCAAAGCTGCTTAGAGAGAGGGATTGAGAGAGATTACACAGAGAGAGAAAGAACTAGGGAGAGAGAGAAACCTTACCGTTGAGGCCGTTGAGGGTGGTGGGGCCGTTGAGGGTGGTGGAGCTTGCACAGAGGTGGCCGAGGGTGGTGGAGCTGCATAGAGAGAGGGATTGAGAGAGAGAAAACCAGGGAGAGAGAGACCTTACTGTTGAGGGTGGTGGAGGCATTGACAGTGGTGGAGATGGCTGTAGAGGGTGGTGGCTACCGTGACGAAGGTGGTGGAGATGGCCGGAGAACACGAGAGCAGGAGAAGGGAAGAGGGGAGAGGGGAGAGTAGAATAAAATCGCACAAGGAAAGGAGAAATGGGGAATGGTTTGGCGGGAAACCAAAAGTGATGGAGGGAACTATTTCAACGACGGTTTAGTAAATAACCGTCGTTGATTATTATTATTCACGACGGTGATTCACAAACCGCCGTTGATTTTGTGCCGAAAACAGAAATCTACGGCGGTATTATAATACCGCCATCCCAGATAATATATAGCTACAGTACTTTTATTTAACCGCCGCTAAAAAACCGCCTCTAAAGGGCTTTAGTGTTGTTGTGAGTTGTCGTTCACCTTTGTGTTGGGACGAAGTTGGTGAAACGAAGCTTTTGGATCCCGAGCTCGTTGGTTAGACTATGGATAGAATTCAGTTGATCATAGAGAGGTTGAAAACAACTCAGAGTACGCAGAAAAGCTATGCTGACACTCACCGGGGGGATCTTGAATTCCAAGTTGGAGACTATGTGTTCATCAAGATCTCGCCTACAAAGGGCATAATGAGGTTTGGTAAGTGAGGCAAGCTCAACCCGAGATATGTGGGTCCTTTTGAGATCATCACACGGGTCGGGGAAGTTGTTTATCAGGTCACCTTGCCATCTCACATGGAAAATGTACATAATGTCTTCCACATCTCCATGTTGAAGAAGTATATTTCGAACCCTTCGCACGTCATTGATTTGGAACCGTTAGAGATTCGGGAACATTTGACTCTAGTTGAGCAACCGGCTCAAATCCTGGACTAGAGAGAGCAAGTCTTGCGCACTAAGGTCATTCCCTTGGTGCTATTATAATGAAAGCATCATTCTCGCGATGAAGCGACGTGGGAGCATGAGGATGAAGTCTGAGCAAAGTACCCTCATCTATTTGACTAAGGTACGTAAATTTCGGGGATGAAATTCTCATAAGGGGGGAGGATGTAGAGACCTGGATTTATTTCTGTGTAATTACCCCACTCTTCAAGGGCATTTTAGTCAAATTGACTTGTTTATTTGTGAGTTCAAGTGTTAATTAAGGTTATGGTAGGTTTAAGAAGTTTAAAACAAATTAACCAAGGTTAGAATGGAAGAAAAGAAAAGAAAAAGAAGAATTCAAAGGAAAATTAGCACAGCCGGTCGACCGACCTCCACCCCGGTCAACCAATTGTATTAAAAAGGGACCAACAGTGGATTGTGGTCACAGCCAGTCAACCGACCCCAACCCCAATCGACTAATTGTATGAAAATTGGAAAAAAAAAAAAAAAAAAGGTGAACAGTAGTCCCCCTGAGCCAGCTGGTCGACTGCCCCTCCTGGCTGGTCGACCGACCCTTGCAGAACTTGGGCAACTGTACAAGCAAGTGTGTTAGTTCCGTTTGAGCTCGAACTTTATTTAAGCCGAGCCGAGTTCGAGTTGGCTCCAACTTAAATCACAGAATTATTTTGTTTAATTTTACATAAATTTAAGAAAAGTGTTTATAAATAAATAAATTATAATAAGAAACTACAAAAAAAAAAAAAAAAAATATATAGGAAAATAAGATTTGGGAGTAGTCCCTTGATTCGATGAATACTTCTTAAGTTTTTTTTTGTTACTATTATCTCTTAAACTTATTTGTTATAAGTTCAAATTATTACAATCTATATACTAAACGAGGCGAGCTTCAAGTCAAACTGAGTTGAGCGTAAGCCGAATTGAGCCCTAAAAATAGTCAAGCTTTGAGCTAAGCCAAATCAAATAGGGTTTGCCTTGATCTTGGCTTGTTTAAACATTGAAGCTCAAATAAAAGCTTGGCTTGATTCATTTGAGCTTAAAATGCAAGCTTGAGCTTGACTTAAATGAGTCGAGCTGAGTTGAGCCGTCGAGCTAGTTTGACTTCTGTGCAACCCTAAGTTTATTTACCTACATGATGGGATATCCTCACAGAGATTGGATTACAGTCAATTGCAACCGAATTCCCCCAAAGTTCAGTTAAACCAACAAGTCAACATGGGTAACCTTTATTAACTATGGTTAAGATTCACTAACACTTGGGATTTAACAATATAACCTTATTTCTTAGAAAAATATTAACTCTAGTTAAGAATTTTTAACCTTTAGGTTTAATATGTTTTTCTAAAACTAAGGTTATATTGTTTAATCATAAAGGTTAATTAATCTTAACCACAGTTATTAGGGATTAAAAGGGACACTTATTAGGGATTAAAAGGGACACGTGCTGACTTGTGGCTGCGATTGAACACGGACAATCTCTCTCATGCATATCATTCAAATGTGCAGTTGGGTCCAGCCAGCATCACTAATGACGTGAGAGGATTTCCACCAGTGACGCTCGCAGTAGCCAATCATCGAGATCCAAAAAATCATTTCCCATCAGAATAGAGCCACGTTTTCCTCTTTCTTCCATCTCTGCCATCGAAAGCGACTCTTTCACTACCTATTCTTCCTCGAATTGCAGCCCCTGGAGCTCGATTGGGATTGCGTCTTTTGAAGGTTAGGTTTCAGATCATCTGTAATGTTCTTGATTAAATTTTCTGCGAAAATCTCTTGAATGAAATCTGTTTTTTTTAAATAAATTATTACTCGTTTCAGCTACTGTCGATCTGTAATCTTTTACAGCTTCTCTGTTGAAATAAATTGGGAAATCATTCCTCTTTCAATTTGATTGGGATGTATATAGTAGTTGATGAAAGACCAATCGACTACGCGATCACTCCTTGTAGTTAATTGATGTTGGAAATTATTGATCCAATTTATAATTCTGTGTACATCGTTTCTTTTACTTGCACTATTCTGAAGTTCTCGGCCGAAGGTATTTACTATCGGATTTGAATGTGGTTCTTAAACAAGTCTTTATCACCTTGAAGGATTTACCCTTAATCTGGATAGGGAATCATCCCATCTCGGAATGAATTGCGACCAAGATGCATCTGAAAGACTAGATTTATGGTATTATTCCCATTTTGATGCAAACAAATGGCAGTTCTGCCAAAGATCTCACAAGAAGTGGGTAGGTTGTGAAATGAATGAAAATCAAGTAGTTGATGTTTAATTCATATTCATAATTTTAGGCATAAAGCTATATTTGAGTAAATTGAAATAAGCTTGCTTAAAAAAGAAAATCTTGTGCATCCCCATTTTTAGATTTATCACACCTAAAAAAGGCCTAAAGTTGTAAGCTAAAGAAACTCTCCTGCAAAATTAGCGCAACCTTCCTAATATATCTTTTAAGCAACTTTAAGTTGTCACAACTCTAGTCTAACCCAACAAAATTCCTAATCTTGATGAATTCTTTATGGGTCATAATGAGGACATGGTTGAGAGGTAAACTCCATCTAGTTTAGAACTTCTGATTGACCATGGTGGTTGTCATGCTTTGCCCTAGCATGATAATTTGAAAATATCAACATGATCAATGTTAGTCACATTCCTAAACTTCCTTGTTAACTGACCAGATAGACTATGCCATACCTCCATAATATGTGGCATAATCCAATTTCCTTGTAATTGAGCTTGTGGTATGCTCCTATCAGAAAATTTTCTTTTTGCAAGTACACCATTGCAAAATCATCTTCCTTGTACACTTTCTCCTTATATTATGCATTTGCAATTTTCTTAGTGGTGTTTGGAAAATCTTATCTAAACTCATAAGAGTTATTTTATTAGATCTTATTTTTGTAGGTCTTTTCATACAATAAAAGTTGTTTGGTATAAACTAAAATAATTTCTTATTTTTTAATAGCTTGTTTAGTACTTATTTGAGGGGCATTTGTGTCTTTTACTAAAATAATACAAACTGTAGTTAGAATAAAGGTATAGTAGGAAATAAAAAAAATTAAAGGAAAAAAGGGACGTTAAATCAATGTAAATGACTTTAAAATGTCTACCCGCTTTAGCAAAATATAATCTGTTTTTAAGAGTAAACTTTTATCACTTTTGAAAGAGGCAAGATGCTAATGTGTAAAATGTGGAGCTTTAGAATAGATGTTTATTAAGCAGTCTTATTTCGATTTTAGCTCTTATTTTAAGAATATGTCAAATAGGCTCTATTTTTTAGACATTGCAAATGCTACCTTATACTTCTTGTTATTTCTTTATCCTTTCTTGAACCTTTTCATAGAGACCCTTCAACTTTTCGATCTTTGCTTCTATTTTATTAGTTATTACCCATCAGCCTCTACTAGCGCTAATTTCAAATATGGAATGTGATTTAGCTTGAACATGTTTGATAACTGAAGGGGATACTAATGATTCATAATCCAATTGCTGGTGAACTCAACTTTCTGCAATTCAAGACATTTTTCTTATACAAAGATGTTCCAAAATAGATTTCTAAGATTTCGAGTGAGTTTCTTTTTCTAACAATTCATATGAGGTGGGTAAGAAGTGTTAGATACTTGGATTATACTTCTTAAACACATTTTAATCTATAAGGTTAACTAAAATAACAGGGGAACTGGGAGATTTTGTGAATCTGTTGGTTTTTAGATCCCCATTGAAATGAAAAATTTCCTGAAAATAATTATTTTTACATGTCTTGTATTGTTTGTTGTCTTTCATGAAATAACATAGTTACCGAGTACGGGTATAATAGGGCAATGATTCGTTCGGGAAGTACGGATTGTTATATGACAAAAGCACGACAAAAGTATGGAAAATTAAAAAAAATAATTAATAATTATAAATAAATAAGAATCATGATATTATCTAATAATAATCATTTAATATGGAATATGAGTTTAACATGACAAAATTACGACAAAAATATGCATATTATATGTGTTTAATACGAATTTTTTGGGGGGAGGAAAGCTGGGGTTAGGTGGACCCCGACCATAATAAATTAACAAAATTAAAGAGATTACAGACGAGGGTATTTATGCCCCGATACATCTTTTAGAACAATATGAGTTAACGCAGGAGGGAAAACCGAAAGAGTGAAGGAGATTTCTCCCATGGTATTACAAAATTTCGAAAGGAAATTGGCTGCACCATTTGATTCTCTTGGAGTATGGCAGATCTGCCAACTAAGGAAGAGAGATAGCAATTGCTCAATATTAGTGAGGATGAAGGAACAATCCCACGGCCACACACACTGCTTAAGGATGCATTTAACAGCCCAAGAAGGGTCTGTAGCAATCTGAATATCTTCAATATGGAGAGCCCGAGCAATATGAAGACCTCTCTGAATAGCGTATAGCTCAATGGAAATAATAGAACTACTAGGAATTCCATCGGCAACTGCGAATAGAGGAGTACCCACTTCGTCCCTAATGATACAGCTGTAGCCACTACTAGAGTCCTTAGCTGATCCATCCGTGTTCAACATGAAATAACCTCACATAGGAGGCTTCCAGGAGACCCATCGAGGAGAGGGATTGAACCAATACGAAGTCTCATATTAAATGTGTATTATATGACGAAATGCGTAGAATACATAAAATGACAAAAGTACGCCATTTTAAATAGTAACCCTCTCTAAAAGTATTATATGGGTGTTTGGTAACTATGTTGAATAGAAGCTTCTATCTGTCAGAATCTATACACTATAAGCATAGTTGTTAAAGGCGTCGCTTCAGGTGCCTCAGGCAGCCGCCTAGGTGTCTAGGCGTTCTACTGAGCTTAGGCGATTGACCGCTTAAGCGGTCTTTATTAAAAAATCTAATATAAGCTAATACTCAAGGAAGAATTACAATACAGTCTTAATAGGAGTTATTGTACCAGTTCTCTCCTTACGGATCCTAGATAAGAGTTAACAGAAGCTTTAACAACTAGTTAAGAGAAGCACCTCTAGAGAGGATGAATTGAAAGATTTGTAGAAAAGTAAGTTGGTTTGGTTCCTCAGGTAGTTTGCGGAGTGTATTCAATCGATTGAGTAGAATATGGTGCTGATGAGCCTTTGAGCTAGGTGTAATATTAATATTGTTTAAGAGTACAAAAAAATTATTTTATTTGAAGATGGTAGTTTGGTCAACCAAAAGGCATATTATTTTATATGCTTCTCGTGTCTTTTACCATATAATTTGTTAGGGTTTGTCTATCCAATAAAAGAAGTTATGTGGATAAGAAAAAAAGAAACAAGAAACTATATGGTGTCAAATATGTTTTTCCTCATGTTAACCTGTCATCTCTCTCGCTCAATGAGTGGACCAATTGGTCTCTCTCTCTCTTCTGTGTGAGGGTGGACCATATAATCCCCCTCTGTTTGTGTACGGTTGTTAAAGGCATTGCCTAGGTGTCCAGGTATACAGCTAGGCTTAGGCAGCCCAATAATAGAAAAAGACCTTTCAATGCCCCAATTTCCCTCCATGCCCCCCACAACTCTCATAAACTTATTTTTAAAGGGGTTTTAAAATTTAAATAAGTATTGCCCCCATAACCATATATATTGTATGTCTATTTATTACATTTCTTGGGCATAATTGAGAAGAATGAAGAGAAAACGTAGAGTTAAGAAGTAAGGCCCTCTCCCTTTCTACCACTCTCTCTCTCTCCCTTGTTCAATAGTCACATTGACCCCCAAACAATTTTTTTTATTATATCTTACACTCTCCCTCTCCTTCCCCTTTCTCCCCCTCTCTTGTTCGGCTGTCACTGTAGTTTGTTATTTTTCTATTTTTGTCCCCCAAAGCCCCTCACTCTCTCCCTCCCTTTTAAGAATCATTGTAGACTGTTTGTTTTTTTGTTCTATTTTTATTTTTCCCAAAACTTGAATCTTAAAAATGAAGATTTTACAATTTATATGAATTGTAGGGGCCCTTATTCAAGGAAATAAAGCATACATAGATCTCATATTAGGGGAATCTTTGCTGCAAAGAGTTCATCAGGCGATGCCTTAGGCGCGTTAACCTACCGCCTCAGGTGTCCAGGGGTCCATCGTCTCATGTCGCCTTGACAACCATGACTATAATGTCAATAGAATCTTTTGTTAGACAGGATGCCCAGAAAAGTCATTTAGATTATAAGATTCTTATTAATTTGATTAATAGAGACTTCTTCTTTATCTATTGTGAATTCATTATGGGTAATTGACCATGATCATGAGATGATCTATACGATATGAGATATCGATTAAGGTCCTTAGGATATATTGTAGGAAAGTTATGTGATTGGATTATCACAGGCAGATATAACTTTCCAATTCCTTATACCTTACAGAGTCATAGCTATAGGTGAAGCTGGGCACTTCACTTATATGGCTGCCACAATGCTAAGATGTTCTCAATGGTTGAGATGTAGTTTTATCTCAAACATTGTAGTGGAGACTACACATCAGTTTATGGGTACTTAAATGTACACTGACTGATTGCATGCAATGAGAGACCTCTTGCATAAACATACTATCAGATAGTTGGTCTCTCATGCACATTGAATAGTTTCATTGATCTTTAGATCTGATGAGTTCATTTATAACTGAGCAATAATCTGACTGTTTTGATTCCACCAAAGTACTCTCTACCTTAGGGACTACGATACAGTGACAGTTGGATAGTCAGAAAGCTGTTCGAGTCATGATGAATTTTAAACAAGAAATCCATGCTCATTAAATTGAGAAATTATCCAAGTTCTGGATAAGATAGTCGATTAAGCTTAAATCTTGCGCAGGTGATTTTGAAATAAAATAAGTTTGAAATATATTTTATTAAAATATATTATACATTATAAAAAGCTTTTCTCAAATGTTTTACATGAGAAAATGTTTCTCATGACTTAATCAAATGTCTTGGAAACCTGGATGATGTACAATGGGTTATGAGTTAGATAGTATATTAATCTTGAAGGCCTATTAAGGATACTGTTATTGGAAGAATCAATTGAATTAAAAAGTTCATGTGGCGGGATCCTTAATGGTTAATGTTCTTACACTGGGATTCAATTGCAACACGGATATCTTACGTTACTTGCAATTCCGATGACATTCCTATTTAGGGTCAATGGGATAACATTGGGTAAGCCAGGGTTAGAATGTCCCAGAGCAATCAGTGGAGATGCTAACATAAGAAATATAAGCTCAATAATAGATTAAATGTTAATCTAAAATTTAAATGATTAAATGTTAATCATAAATAAATAAAATAGATTAAATGTTAATCTATGGTTTAAATTAATTGTTAATTTAAATTAAAGGATAATAATTATAATTATTTAATTAACACTAAATAAGGGGAAATGGGTTTGACCCATATCTATAAAACCCATAATAGTATGGACCTTATTAGTGGGCCCAAGCCCATGGATTAAAACCTAGGGTGGGGCGCCCATTTAACTTTCCTAATTTGATTAGTTAACTAATTAATGATTATTAACTCCTTATTTTATGGAATTAAATTCCAATACTTGGAATGCAAGAAAAAAGGAGAAGAGAGTGGAGTTTTATTAAAACTTGGAGACCAAGGCACTAGGGCTCACGGTCCCTCCTATAGCTCACGCCCAACCCTTTTAGGGGTTTCCTAATTGGATTAGGATCCTAATAGTTAGGAGTTTGTTGGGATTCTTAGAATCTAGGAATTAGATACACCCCCTTTAATTATGGAATCCTTTTAGGAAAATGAAATCTAAATTAGAAAGTTTGTTTTAATTAATGATAAGAGTTATCATTATTTAGTAACTCTCTTTAAGGGATGTTTCCTAATTGGATTGGGATTTGAATTGTTCAAAGTCTATATATTCCCAACACCCCAAACCGTGGGGTGATTTAATTTTTTAAGAAGAGAATTCTCTCTCCTCTTAAAACCGTGAGCTATAAGGGAGATTTCTCTCCCCTTCAATTTTCGTGAGCCCCTCCCAACATTTTTCAACATTCTCTTTGTTTCTTCAAGACCAAGTAAAGATTCAAATGCTTCGCGGGGATAGCGAAGAATAAGGATTGAGCTTCGAGTATTTCTTCGAGAAATCTCTATAAAGAGTTCTGACGGTTCGAGTTGGTTTTTGCTTCATCAGTGAACATCATTCACTGAGGTAATTTTACTAAAACATGTAGAGAGTATTAGTTGCTTTCTATGGTGTAAAGATCATCGGGATCCAGTTTCCGCATAAATTTTTTATCTGGATTCCCTTCATCTTTACCTAGTTGTGCCATGGAAGGTTGGGTCAAAATTCATGTCCACGTTCTCCCATACGTATGTGTACTACAATGGTTCACACTTTGGTACCCGTCCTTCATAATTGGAAACATGTCTGAGGAAACATTATGGGAATTTTAGGAAACATGCACGGAAACAAGTGCATAATTGATTATACTACTATAAACCATGGCTCAAAAACCTGAAAACTTGACTCGACTCGAATCGAAAGTTAGTTGGGTCGAGTAACTCGAAAAACTCCCAAAAAAACTTGACTCGGTACAACTCATTATATATATATATATATATATATATATATATATATTAATTAAGTGGTTACCGATTTTCTTGGAATTTTATCCAAGATTGAACCACAAATTACTTGAAAAACCTAGATTAAAAGAACCTAAAATAGGCTGGATTTGTAGACTCAAACCTAAAAACCAGTTTTAATAGAACACAGAGTAGTTTGGGTTTGCAACCCCCAAACATTATGATGCAAAAATAGTGACATTCAGATTTAGGTTTTGGAAAAAATGAAAATGATAAAAATAACATTCCATGACTTGACCTAGTCTAGCGAGTCAAAAAAGACAACTCGACCTGATTGTGTAACTCACCGAATAGTGTCTCCTTTGAGTTTTAAGGCGACTCAGCTAAAATTCAGTCGAGTAATTCAGCTGACTTGTCGATTTTTCGAACTATGGTATAAACTATTTAGAAATACAAATTATACTAGTTATTAACAACCATGTGGAATAAGGAAAACAAGATTCATTAGAACTGGTGCATGCTGATGCACATAATTTGAGAATCTAAGAGTCAAACACACATTAATGTGAGTATTCAAAATGTCGCCTAGGCTATGCCAACTGCCAAGGCCACTGCCTTGCTAGCCAAGAACCTGATTGCCTAATAATGATTTAAGTGGGCACTTGCTAAATTGTTTTAATTTTGACTGTCACCTAGTTCTTTGACTACCCTAAGTAATGCTTAATTTTTAGGTAAATAAATACAAATAACATACTAAGCTCATTTTAGGTGGTTATAACCACATGAACCTAAGGAACTATTTGAAGTTCCATCTCCATCCATCTTGGATGGGGAAGGGGGGCGATAGAACTTTTGACCTGGTTAATGTCATTTAGGAATGGATCTAGCTGGTGTACTCCTGAATATACAGCTCTATGGTTGAGAACTAATGCTCACTAGCACCTTTTGGGTACTTTCAGAGTCTAGATATTGACTTCTCGCTGTTATTACCGAAGATGAATCATATCCTTAACTATAACTATCACATAGTTGTAGCCACTGCCCTAATCGTAGAGTCCATGATATTGCTATAAGCCTATAATATATCATATAAAATTTGTTTGTTGCTCGACAAGGTGTCCTAATTTATTTTTAATCTAATTAAATAATTGGACTTCTCTTTTTAAAAAACTACTTCAATATTTTGTTCACTTAGTAACTACTAATTGTTGACAAATCTATTTAATGCTCCATAAAATTCTCTGCATTTTTTGTAATTTTCAGATACCAATTATTCTTATTAATAACTTAAATCATAATCCTTTGTGACTGTTAATCACTCATTAAATATATCTTGTATGCATATATTTTTTGCTTCGCATTGTTTACATATTTATTTATTTTTTCTTTCAAATAGAAAAGTATCATTACAAATGTAACTAAGACATTGCGCTCAATTTCTTGAGTAATTGAAAAATGTGATGGCCCATTGTTGTCACTAAGACTCATGGAATGGAGCCATAGATTCATTATACCAACAAAATATCAAAAGAGTCTTCTAGAGTTCTTATGGAAAGTTGTTGTCATTAATTAATTCTAGAAAGTTCATTATGGAGTCTTAGGAAGATGTTAGTCATTTATTAGTCCTCTTTGGGAACTAGTAAGCTTTTTGTATTCCTAAGTTAGTTTTAATTAGTTGTCTTTGGAACTTGAGTGTATATCAGATTTCCTAAGTCACAGTTTTATGAATGAAAGTCCTATGAGTCTATAAAAATTAAAAAGGGAAAGCTATAGCAATGTTAGGCATTCCAGATTTGAAGATTGAATGTGGAAGTCTTTTAGTAAGGTTTGGGTCTTTGCTTTTGTGTTGTGACTCCATCCCTCCAAAACCTAGGTTGGTGAGACTCTAACTCTAGGATCTCAATAGAAGTAGTGTGACTCTACTTTATATCCTTCTCTTCTTCCCCTTCTTCTTTATTTAGATTAAATTTTTTGTTCTTATTATCAACCTTACAGGCTTTAAAAATCTAACATGATTCTTGTTTGTGTCCTACATCATTTTTAGTATCACAACAAGATTCTAATTTCGTGGAAATCTTGTGAGAAGTGTCTATTCTGAGTGGGCGACCATATGCACCTAAACTTGCTTATTCTCAACTGATGAACTTTCTTTTAGGTGGCGTTTGGATTGGATTTTTTTGGTTTTTCGGCCAAAAATCAATTCTGATAAAATTGATTGTGTAGAAATTCATGATCAAATAATCATTTTTTCAAATAATAGTGTTCGGAGAATACGAAGTTGAGAGACTCACCTACGTATTCTCCGAACACTATTATTTGACCATTAATTTCTACACAATCAATTTTACTAGAATTGATTTTTGGCCAAAAAAATCCAATCCAAACGCCCCATTAAAGTTAGTGCAACAACTGCAATACCGCTCCCAACGGATGAAGTAGTCTACATGGCTCTTCCCCCATGATTCCAAGTTCAGGGCTAAGAAGGCAAGGTTTGCAAGTTGAAAGGAAATCTATGAATTGAAAGTTGAAGGTGGCAATCTATGAGTTAAAACAATCCCCTAGAGCCTACTTTGAAAGATTTAGTTGTGCAGTAAATAGATTGGCTATGTTCAAAGTCATGTAAACCATAATTCATTTGTGATGCATCTGGGTGGCACTACTGCAACTCTAATTTTTTATGTGGATAATCTTGTGGTAATAGCTAACAATCCTCAAGAGGTTCAGAGACTCAAGGTGTTTCTTGCAAAAGATTTTGAGATCAAAGATCTGGTCCCTAAGGTACTTAGTTGGAATTCAGGTTGTTGGGTTGAAGAAGGCTTCATTTCCCAAAGAAAGTATGCATTAGACTTGTTATGCTATACAAGAAAACTGGGTGCTAAATCAGTTGACACACCTATAGAGGCCAATCGCAAACGTGACTATGAGGGTTGAGAACCTCTAGAGGTTGGAATGTTCCAAAGACTGGTTGAGAAACTAATTTATTTGTCCTTGACATTCCGGGATATAGCTTATGTTAATGCAATTGGTTAGTTTATGCATAAGTCATGGACTATACGCCTAGTGGCAACTGAAAGCTTACTTCGGTATCTCAAGTCTTCTCCCGGTAGTGGTTTGCTTTTCCTAGACACTTATAGGTTGAATGCTATATATAGATGCAGTCTAGGAAGGTTTAGTGACAGACAAAAGATCCACATCAGGGAATTGTACTCTTGTTATTGGGAACTTAGTTACGTGGAGCAGTAAGAAACAAGCAGTTATTGTAAGATATAGTGCTGAATTTTTTTTTTTTATTGGGAAATCTCATGTCATTTAATAAACTTAAGTAAGATACATAGCACTCACTACTAATGGAGTGCTGAGGCTTAGTACAAGGCAATGACACATGGTCCATGTGAGACGTTGAGGGTCAAGATCCTCATTACAAAGCTTGGATTTTCAATCCAGGTAGAGATGAAGTTCAATTCTAATAACAAGGCCGCCATTAGTATTGCACATAACCCTATACAACATTATAGATCAAAGCACATTGAGGTTGGTAGACATTTCTTTCTTGAGAAGGTCGCCTCAAAGATAATTAGTCTCTCATTTGTCAAGAGTAAAGATAGAAGATCAGTTGGCTGATATACTCACAAAGGCAGTGGCATCTAATCTACATCCCTACATTATTGGCAAGCTGGGCATGTTGGATATCTATGCCCCACTTAAGGGGGGTGTTGTGATGGTCCTAAATCACTAAACCCATACTGTTTTATGTTACATAGTAGGGTATACATGCTTTACACCTTAGTGGGGGTATTTATCTCCTCATAATAATTTTAATAATAAAATAGATAAGAGTATATCCACATAGTTTTACCTAGGCACTTCAATTTTTCCAAATTTTGTCATGCCGACACCTTGACACGACATGACACTCCGTGGCACGACACGACCCTCCGTGGTACGTGCTTATATTGTATCATGGCGACGTCAACATTAGGTTAGGCCCATATTACTTCAAATATGTCATGTCATGTCATTTAAAAAATACAATATATATTTAGATTGCTAGGAACTTTTTGTGAACTTGTATTGCCTTTTCGGCAACATCGAAGAAAACTTACTAGGAGAGAAATGACACCAAACGATGATCAATATTTACGTCTCTCTCTTGTTTTCTCCTCTCTATTCTCTATATGATTATTGTCTTAGAACTTTGGTATATACCTTTAAAAAAAATTGGGACAAGAGGTCCTCCCTCTCTATTCTTATTAATTTCTCTATATTTCTGAGTTGTAATATATTCATATATTTATGTATATATATAATTATTTTCGAAAATCTATACGTCTGTACTGCCGTATTGGGATTTCTAGAGCTTGTTGTGCCGAACACCTTTAGACACCTGCACACTTGGCACCCCTACAATGTGCTTAGGTAACATTGTTAATCCACATTTGATCACTCATTCTCTTTCTTAGGCAAAACATGCATATCTTCTTCTTCTTCCACCGTACAAACAACTAGGGCCCCGTTTGGTTGCACTTCCGTTTTTTGTTTTCTGTTTTTAAAAACAAAAATTTGAAAATTTTTATACAAAACGTGTTTGGTAAACATGTTTCCATTTTTTGTTATTAAAAATTAGTAATAAAATTTTTGAAAATCAAGGGAACTGAAATTTTCTGTTACCTCTGTTTTTAAAAACAAAAAACAAAATGGAAAACACGGATCCACCACCACCACCACCACTCACAACCACCACCACAATACCACCCACCACCACCACTACCACCACCACCACTACCATCACCCACAACCACCACCACCACCACCACCATCACCCACAACCACCACCATTCTACCACCACCACCACCCACCACCATTACTACCACCACCCACCACAACACCACTATATTACCACCACCCACCCACCACCACCACACCACTACCACCATCACCACCACCACCATCACCCCCACACCACACCACCATCACTACCACCACCACCACCATACCACCACCCACCACCCACCACAACACCACCATACTACAACCACAATACTACCACCACCACACCACCATCACTACCACCACCCACCACCACCATCACTACCACCACCACCCACCACCATCACTACCCATCACTACCACCACTATGACGCCCCGAACCCGCGCCTAGGGAATCAAGTTCCGAGACGCGCGTCCGTTCGTCAAATCATGCAAGCGGAAGACTTTACCTGCGAAAATGCGGGAAATTTAAACATTTATCAGATGCTTCCAAAAACAGATAACACATGTCATCACAATAGCCATCATACAAACCATATACCTGTATTATTTACATCAAGTTTGTTTTACAAAAGTAGGCGCTTCTATCACGCCAGGTACAACTTGTACAAGCTTCCAAAATGTCCAGTTGGACTTTTCACTAACTGGTCAGCAGCTCCAAGATCTGCTGACACAAAAAGTCAGTGAGTTATGAAGCCCAATAAGACCACAATCCTTTTAAACTATTTTCCGCATAATAACACGCATCAATAATGATATAATAAAGAGTTCAATTTGCATGTTACAGTAAAATAGAACAGTATATAATAAACTGTAACCCAAGGT
The DNA here is from genome assembly GCA_015143295.1 of Tetracentron sinense. NCBI lineage: Eukaryota > Viridiplantae > Streptophyta > Magnoliopsida > Trochodendrales > Trochodendraceae > Tetracentron > Tetracentron sinense. Next base: position 61,377 of record JABCRI010000985.1, read on the forward strand.
CACTTAGGGTTACGTCACCCTAACTGAGGTTCCCGACCTCACATTACTTTCCAATTATAAGGTTCAGTTCATATGTATTATATTACCAAGTTATCGTTTCAATCATCAATCATGTTTCATTTCGAGTCCTGAGACTATTAATTGGCCACAGCCCATAAATGTTCATCTTAAAGTCTCTAAATCTTAACCATAATACATTGAGTCATTTTGACTCACACATCTGTTCTGGCTTTCACCCGAACACGACCAAACCTTGGGTATACCAACCCAACTCACCTGGAATCCGACGATTTCATACCGAACCATGAGTCCACCAACTCAGACAAATACACCAGCCCTGAATATACCGACTCAGACCACTTCGTATCCGAAGCTTACCCACACAACATGGACATTCGCCCAATAAGGACATACTTTTCCATTCAATTGACTAGCCACATCTTCCGTGTATTCGCCGCCATCGTCCTGGGTATCAGTCATGAAGGAACTCCGACCAACCCGCCTACCATCATCTTCTGGCTAGTTTACGGAGGAACCCCGACATCTATACCAATGCCGACATCTCCTGACGTTCCACTAAGAAGGGACCCCGATAGACACGGTGCCGACATCTTCTGACCCACCCAGAGAGGAACCCTGGACTATACACTATCTGATGTTCAGCCACTTTAAACTCCCTAGGACTCCGACATCTCCTGACTATCAATCACGGAGGAACCACGGGCCATGCAGGACACCGCCACCTATGACCTAGTCCAAGAGGCACTATGGACGACCTAGACAAACAGACCGACATCTCCCGATTATCAGTCACGGAGGAACCCCAGGCCTTACTGGACACCGTCTCTCCTGACTTAGTCAAAGAGGAACCACGGACTATACTTAACCCTGGTTAGATTTTCTAACCACAGGTTAACCCCAGTTAACCCAAGCTTCACTTGATTAATTGAAATACTTGGGCCTCGTGCCCGTGAACTAACTCCGGTAACACACCGTCCCGTTAGAGAACGTTTTTAAGCTAATGAATGTCTCCATAGCCTTACAAGACATGCAAAACAACTTTTCGTCACCCTAGAGTGGCGTTACAATTTACCCGGGACCCGATCTAGGCTCCCAGAGGGACCACATAAAATCACAACATCACATAGGGGTCTCCGACCCTTTTTCATTCACGTCAAAAGACATGCATACATATACTTCACATGAAATAATATAGCAAAATAAGTGGAAAAAGAGAAGAAAAGAGAGGGTTTTTACCTGCTTCACGCGTTTCGATGTCTCGTAGGCAAAAACGGATGTCGCTAATGCGTTCCCCACGACGATCAACCCCGGGATAAGAGTGCATGCAATCTCTTCTCCACTTTCTCTCTTACCTTTTCTTCTCTACACGTAAATCGAGGTGCCGGAGAAAGAAATCGGATGCCGCCAACGCGTCGGGGACGTCGAAATATGTCAAGGACCCGCTTCTCTCTTATCTCTCTCCTCACTCTCTCTCTAAAACAATCTGGCAGAGTAATGTTTGCAACTCTAAAACGTGAGCAAATGAGGGGCTGGCCCCATTTATATATACCTTAATGGGTTTAGATCATGTGCAAAAGCACATGACCCATTTGGTGTGGAAAAGTGGTAGTTTACTAAGGTCAACTACCTTGACCATTTGACCAGGTTTGACCGGATTTTCCCATTTTCACGTATATGCCCTCCGGAAAACCCTGCATATTGACACCACAACCGAAACTACTTCAGGTGATCGAACTTAGGGTAATCCGACACCTACTGTAAAAATTTAGGGAAAAATATGAGTTTTGACAGTTGCACTTTAGTCCAAAGAAAATTGCAAAACCCACTAATTTTCTGATTTCACCACAACAACACGCTGTCGCTTCTTTCATATGAGACAATTAATGCTGAAACGACAGACGATCACCTCTCGACGGACCGGTCAAGCATTAGTGCCACCGAACGAATTTCGATTAGGATCTTTAAAAGATATTGGGTCCCACTTAATTTCTGGAAAATTGGAAATTTCTCATTTTTCCCTCATTTTATCACACATAATGCCCTGGGTCCAGCGAAAAATGGTACCTGACGGAACCGATACGGTAGGGTGTGTACCGGAAGTCACCGGGCACACTGTGTGCTATTTTCGCCAAAGATACTAGATTTCCTCGTGCACTTCAATCCGAGCAAAATCCACTTTTTATTAATTTAACAATATGTAACTAATTACCCTCCATTACGGCCCTAAACCCTAATTTTATTATATTAAAATTCCCGGGGGCCCCAA